>PVIJ01002897.1:0-147780 GCA_004024925.1 Scalopus aquaticus
ACGGCGAGAGGGTTCACCAGAGACGGAGCGGGTAGCAGAACAGGCAGATCAGAAATACACTGCTGAGGGGAGCAGCGGGCAAGGCAGGAGAGGTCTGCCTCGCCATGTGGGATTCTCCCCGGCCGGGCGTCGAACTCGCGTCGCCGCTGCCGACAGCTCCATAGCGCAGCGCTTAACCGCTGCGCCACCAGGGAGGCCCTCTCATTATATTATTTTTACTATAAATTCTTTCATGTATTTATTTATAGGAATTATTTAAAGCCTTTGCTAATTTCAACAGCTAGGTCATCTATTATCTGCTTCTATTGACTATATTTTCTTTTGATTATATGGCACATTTTCTGGGTTCATCGCATGTCTCATAATTTAAAATTTCCTACTTGACTATATAAAGTATAGAAGGTATCAGAACAAACTTGTGATTTTTCTCCTTTCTTCCCTGTGGAGAATGAAAGAATGTTCCATTCACCTAATCAAGTGTAGTTTCTTCAACATACTCTCTTGTAGAGACAGTTGGTAACTGCAGGAAGAAAGGCTGGTAGTTACCTCCTAGCAGGAACTTTCCTAACATATTGACCATGCTGATCTGTCTTTGTGCCCTTTGCACATGAGAACATGAACAAGGAGAGACAACAAGTCTCTCAAAGATAAGACAGCAGAGAAATAGCTTACACTGGTACAGTCAATGTCATAAGAACATTTAAGGTTTTTTAAAAAAGATTTATTTATTTATGCATACAAGCTGGTGTATAGTCCAGAGGTGTGGGGCGGCAAGAGTCCGAAGACAGTGGGGAGCAGAACAGGCAGATCAACGGAAACACACTGCTGAGGGGAGCAACGGACAAGGCAGGAGAGGTGTGCCGCGTCATGTGGGAATTTTCCCGGCCAGGCATCGAACTCGTGTGGCCGCTGCTGACAGGGCCACAGCACAACACCTAACTGCTGTGCCACCGGGGAGGCCCCAGAACATTTAGGTTTTATGTGGGTCTAGTGTACCAACCAGGCTTGTGCTATTACTAGCTTTCCATCCTAGAGTGGTGGGGATGGAGGGTAAGAAATAGAGAGATTAACGTATCAGATGTGCTTAAGCTATTTTAAGGAGCTCTCTGAGAGGACTCCTGTAGGACTTTCTGGAGAACTCATACTTGGGCACCATTATGTCCTTAAGGGCTAGGAAATTATGGGCTGGATACACTGGAAAATTAGGGTTGGGCCATTTCATCACTGCACTCAGGACTTCAGGGTTCAGAATGCTTAATAACCTGGTCACACTTCTGTTTCTGTCTCCTATGATGAACTTAAGCCAGGGCCTATTTGTTTTACTTTCTACTCGGTTCTTCTTACCTAGTGTGGTGCCTGGCACATAGTAGGTACTCAGTGTTTGATAAGTACATTTTGAATAAATGAATAAAGCAAAAACAAGAATAAACATAACCATTCTTCAATTTATTTTCCCTGTAGCACTCATTGCATCTGAGTCACCATATGTTTACTTATGTATTTGCTTGCTGTTTATCTTCTTCATTGAGTATAAGCCTTATGAAGTGGGGTGGGTGCTTTATTTTTTCTTTAGTGTGTCCCAGGACCTAGAACAGTGACTGGCACCTAGTATGTGCTCATCAAACATGTATGTATGTGTGGTGTGCCATGCTCAGAAGACAGAATATGAAAAAAAAGAGATGGTAGCTAAAAGATACAGTCATGGCAATACATAAAGCTTATTTTGGGAAGTAAGAAAAAAATCAAGGAAGCAGAGGATTTTGAATCTAAAAATCTGAATTGTGCAGGCACACCCAAGGATCTTCTTTAAAAGACATCTTGTAAGTTTTCACATATATCTTTAAACATTCACCTGTGTTTTAAAAAAAAGTAACAATTTAATAAATCATTGTATGCGGTGGGCGAAGAAACAATTTCTGATTGATAAGACTATCATCTAAGAAGCAAGCTGTACACCAAATATTTTAAAACCAGTTGAAAAGATAGATGAATACTGGCTAACATGAGGTTTCATACAGGAATTCTGAATTTGCTTAAGTAAATATAGTGATAATAAGCTTTGGCGTGAAGGGTTTTAAAAAGAGGTTTAATATGCAAATGAAACAATTTTAAATTGAAACTAGAAAATTATTAATCTAACAATACAGCTATGATATATATATGTTTTTGTTTACAAGACTTCTTGAGTAATCTTATAGCCCTTCCTTCATCCATGAACTGAGTGAGGAATAACACCTTGGCTAATTTGTCATTGTCAGAAAGGTCCAGTTTTAGAGTGTTTGTAAAGAGGACTTGGCTGATTTCTACCAGGTGACTCTCAGCCACATCAAGGAAAATGAAGCTCATCTGTGAATATCTGTCGGCTGGAAATAAAAAAAGAAAAGGCATTAGGCCTTTGCCTTATGACCCAAGTTTCATGTAACAAATATCTTTCCCAACTTAACAATCAACAATCTGGTGAACAATCTCTCCTCCATGTTTTCCTTTATTATCTAGTTACTCAGTAGACAACTTGAACATAAGGATCCTCATCTCTGATAGTCAAAAGGTGTGATCAAGGTATGAGCCTTAATACTTCATTTCTTTTAGCGAAAATGGGTAAGTGGAAGAAATGCCTTTGAGAATTTGCCTGTTATTTCCTAGATGCTTCGTGATAAAACTTAAGGCAACACCAGGACTTCAGGAACACCTATTTTAATAACCACACTTCCTAAAAACATGCACTTTGACGTCAACAAGGTGTTGTTTCACCACGCAGGAAATTAACCAGAAAAAGAATCTGCATGTGGTAATTTCTACAGTAATAGATTTTGATGAATATTTTTCAAAATGTTCTTCTGATGCTTGACATTGTGATGAATCATGCCAGATTACATCAATCATGTGTGTCACTTAAAAAAAACCCCAATAAACCATTGTGGTTGGGGGGGGGGGTTATAATGGAGTTGTAATGGACCGTAGTTAGAAGGTATCCATTTTCACAAAGAAAAAAGTATGCAAATACTTAATACTTGGTGGCCAATGACCAAAATTCGAAAGGCTTTTAAATTTTCTCTAAAAGGAAAATAGAAGTCAATTTTACACTTGATTTTTAGGAAGAAGTGCTAAATAGACACTTTTCCAAAGAAGACATACAAATGGCCAACAGGTACATTCAAAAATGTTCAACATCACTTATCACCAAGGAAATGCAAATCAGGACCACAATGAGATACCACCTCACATCTGTGAGAATGGCCCATATCAAATAAACCATGAACAACAAATATTGGTGAGAGCATGGGGTGAAAGAAACCCTTGTACACTGATGGTGGTAATGTTGACTAGTTCAGTCCCTATGGAAAACAGTATGGAAGTTCGTCAAGATATTAAAATATATTCATCATATGATTCAGCAATTCCAGTCCTAGGTATCTACACAAAGAATACAAAATTATTAATTCAAAAGGATCTATGTACTATTATGTTAATTCTAGTACTATTTATAATAGTGAAGTTATGAAAACAACCTAATGACCATTAAAAGAACAATAGATTAAGAACTTGTCACACACACACACACACACACACACACACACACACACGAATATTACTCAGTTATAAAAAAAATGAGTATTTTTGCCATTTGCCAATTTCTAACAACACTGGAGGGGATAATACTAGGTGAAATAAGTATGAAAGGGAAACACAAATACTGGGTGATTTTGGTAATATGTGGAATGCAGAGGGAAAAAAAACAAAGGAACTGACAAAACTAAACAAAGACTAGAAAGACTGCAGAATTTATGCTGCTAGAGGGTAGAAGGTAGGAAAAGGAGGGAAGATAGTGGGGAGGGGAACCCATGGACTAGGATAAAGGACTATGGGTGATGGTGGGTGTCGTATGGTAACGTACATCTGATGGGATTGAAACTACTCCCCTAAATCATGTACAGTGTTAAAAATCAATGTTACCTCAATAAAGGGGAAAAACAGAAACATCTCTTATAGGGGATATTTCATTGACCCAATGAGGTCTCAAAGGACATCTAGCAAGTAATAGGACAACAGCTATTTCAAGTATTTTTGTATATTCAGACCCAATTCTATTATTAGAAATTTTGACTGCTTGTTTTTTGTCTTTTGGGGTTATTTTTGCCCTACATTTTAATATGTAGCATGCCGAACTGAAAAAAACTTGGAAAAAAAATCATGCTGAAATTATGGATCCAGGAAATAAAAGTCATGTATGGACAATCTGATTAAATTTACCATGACTGATCTATTCCAAATACAATGTGTTTCCTAATATTTTTGGGGACATGCATATATCCATTGGTATATTCTTGTTTCTAAAATTTGTGATTAGATGAAATCTTTTGGAAGTTTATTAAATTTTTTTTCTGTATTGAAAACTCTAAGCGGATATATCAAATTCTTGGATTTTATACATAGCTGCAGTCATCTTAATATATGCAGGAAAGAGAATGGGAAAAAAAAGAAAATGTGTGTTAATTTGAGATAAAAGAACGAGACTGACATATTAAGAAGAGGGTGTAATTTAGGTTAGTCGGGTCATTGTGAGATCAGTAGCCAGCCTGGAATTGCAATTCTCACACTAGCTATAGAACATTAGTAAAAATTTTATCTTTCAAACTCCATTACTGATGTGTAAAATGGGTATATGAACAGTGCTGCCAGAATTATTGTAAGAATAAAATGGCTTAGCACAAACAAGACCTTCAACCCAAGAGGCCTCCTGTTTAACAAATACTCATGTGCCATCTGTTATATGTACCTGGCTTGGGAAAATAATAGTCTACTGTAGTTTTTGCACACCACTTTAATTTTTTCATGGTTCAAGAATATAACTAAATTTTATTTCTAGCTGTTCTTAAGATTAAAATATCAGCCAAACTCAATCATATGCATTTATTAGAGGATCAAATACTCTACAAGGAAGTATTAATATTCTCATTCATAACTTGTAGAAATATAGGCAGAGTATCAAAGCAGTTGCCTGAAAGTTTTAGTTAAGAAAATTTCTGATTCTTCATACTTTCATTTTTAACCACTAGATAATATTGACTTTGCAAAAAACTCCTTGTTAATGGATCTCTTGCAGCTTTGACCTTCAGGCATTGGCTAGTATATTTTTGAATCTTATTCAAATAATTAGAATAAATTCTGGGCTGAAATTGAAAGTTAAAGAAACCAGAAATCCTTCATGGTGAATTGTGAAGGGCCTGGGGCCCTTGTAAAACTTTTCAAAGAACATCACAAACAATTTAGCACCTGTTGTTACTTGCCTGCTTCATGAGAATCGGTGATGTGTTGGGTGGGTGGGGGTTGATGATTTACAAATACCTGCTTCCACCACCCAAGTTTTGTAACATGTGAGCGCAAGTCATTTGGGAAGGAAAGAGTATGTGGACTGCTTAGATGACGGTTGGCCATCACCAAGGAAACTGCTCCCTTGGTAACCGTGGTCAGTACATCTGTCTAGTTGCATTTCTAAGACTCACATCGTCACTACCATAGAAAGTGTATTTTAAAACACGAACACATAGGAAAACACAAAAAAATAATGGAGTTGATAAGGACTTCTTTGTTTTTATGGCAAAGTTGTTAGGGTGGAGTTACGTGTTTAGCAGAATATGTTTAAGGGTGTTAACTCATAAATGGAAATCAAAATGTCTCCAATTTAAGCCAGCTCGTAAAGCAAAACAAATCCAAACCAGATAATCATCAGGTTTATTATTCATAATACACATGGGATGAAGACTTCACAAACATATCTGTGGGGAGCTTACTTTAAAAACTGAGCACTCCCACGTAGAGTTAAGCTAAACTGTGTATGACTTTATCTTAAATAGGAATGTGGGCATGAGAGATGAGATGAAGTCAAAGACCTGTTGGTAGATGAGGGTAGAATGTTAAGTCCTAGCAGAAATTAATAAAAGCAAAAGTCTTATTTCTACTAAATAGTAGAAAATACTATTTTATTTAGGAAAGCGATATTCACAGGTCTTAGGAATTCAATACTGCAGAATGTGTGTAACGCCTGCATGACTCGTCTTTGATACTCTAGAGAGGGTTCATTTAAAATTTGAACTTAAAATAAAATAAAATTTGAACTTAAAAAGTTTGTATAAAAATAGAAACAAAGAATTTAATATACATTACCTACATGGATTTCATGAAAGATTTGTTTCTATGATGATAGTTTGTGAATTACAATGAATATGTTGAATAAACTGATTATTGAGATCATTGCTTGAAGAATTTATGCCCAAAAGGAGAGATTCTACAAAGGAGAGTATTTTACAATTAAAATCTATAGTAAAGTAAAAGACTAAGTAAATAAAGATATGTAAATTATATTTTATATTCTGAAAGCATTAGACAATGTTAGGGATACAAGATAAACTGTTGGGTTATGTTTTCAATGTGCCTTAAACAATAAATAATATTAAAAATGATTGCTGTACTTTTTTCACACCTTAAATGAAAGTCTCTTGACACAGCTCTTGACAGGCAGTGGTTGTGATAGAATTATGGTCATCTGTGTTTGCTTGTAAAAACTCACTGCATGAGAGTGTCATCAACTTGGAAGAAGGTATTGGGGACAATAGTCGTGCATTCTTCTAAGACTGCTAATGTTCATGATGGCACAGAAGATGAGAGTATATGGAAAAACACAAACATCAACAACTTTGTGAAAAATGTATTCAGAAGAGTTGGACTATAAATATGCAGAAATTTTAGGAACACTTTAACCAATTTATTTTACTTATGTTTTACTTTTTATGTTTGCACAAGTGTGAAATATGATAAAAAATGTGTCTAAGTCTAAAACTGTTCTTTTGGTAAGTATGAATAAAAATTCTAGGTGGTAAGATAGCATTACATTATAGTTTAAGCAGCAGTTTTTTTCTTTGTTAGGGCTTAAAAAAATGGCGCATCTTACAATCCACAGCGAAATACAAGACTAAAATTAGAGATCACTTTTCATTGTCTAAGGAGTGAGGCAAAAAAGAAAATGAGAGAGACTGAAGTGGGAATATTGATCAAGAAGGTTAGTACCCATCTCTCCTGCTCACCAAAAAATGGATGAAAGGAAAGATAACAAAAGGTGGTCAATGAATTCTTGATTAGTAAGAATTAAAAGATGACAAGCACTTCTCCATGGCAAAACATGCACACTTAAACAAATGATTCAACTTATGTCATAGATGACCTTGGTGTTTAATATTAGTCTCCTTCTGTTGCTTAATTTGAAATTTAATTTTATATCTGCTTTGTAAATCAAAGTGCAACACAGGTCCATGCTACATATTTTCTCAAAGGAAAAACTTAAAGGAAAAGAGAAAAACTTTCCCAAATAATGAGGTTAAGGTAGATGCATCAGGTAGAGTAACACTAAATTTGGCCGTTCTGTAGAGCAAGTTGATTTTTTCTCAGATAAATTATTCTTCAAAAATATCTTCAATGTCAGACTCCCCAATTTTTCCTCATACTGCCAGTCAGTTATTGTACATGTTCTCTTTCAATTGGTTTATCTACCAGGGTCTTTTTGTGCCTGTTGATTAAAAAGTCAACCCTGCAAACCTCCCATTTTCCTGATCTATTTGACAGACTTTTAGGGGAGAACTCAAGGAGAGACTCTTGCTTCCATAGTTACATCATTTTGTTTGAGATTCCATTGAAATTCAGCAATAGATAATACCAATTCCAACTTTATAGTATAACTTCCATTTTGTGGAATGCTATTTTCATTTTGGCACATTAACTAGTACAATATGAAAATGAAAAATCTTAAAGTGAATATGAAAGTCTGTATATCCTCCAGCTGATTCTTCAAAGTTCATTTTCCAAATGTACTTGTTTTCAGAGTCTCTGCAGTAGGAAAACTGTATTTACCAAACCATGTAGCACATTCCTAGACAGACACAATAGCACTAAATCAGTTCCTTTAATGTTGGCCCTTGCCTTACCTGAGAGTTTGGTTATGAACATTGTTCTCTGTTCTTTTTTTCTTTAAATCACATTATTCTTTTAATTGCGGTATCATTGGTTTACAGCATTGTATATGATTTAGAGGTATAGTATCACACTTCTTCAGACATATCTACCACAACACACTCACCATCAAAGGTCCTCACCATTCTGCACCATTGTCCATTTCACCCCTCCCACATTTTCTCTGTCTTCACCCTCTCCTCTGGTAGCTTCAATTCAAACTTCACATTTCTAGTGTTTCTTTTTTTTTTTTGTCCTTTTTTAGTATGTTCCTTGGTTCTCCTTTTTCTCAGTGACAATATAGTATTTGGAGTATTCAGAAACTCAGTAACTTCTGGCAATTTTTAGTTATCCCATTTAACTGTAGTCGAAATAAAAGTGTATGTAGCATGGGGAAGGCCACATTTCCCAGCCTGCCTTGCAAACAAATAAGGTCATGTAACTCATTCTATTCTGGTCAGTAGAATATGGACAAGAGAGATATATCTATTTCTTGACCTCAACCTTCTGTTTCTTTGCTTATTAAATGTCAAGGATGACCAGGAGGACTCCGATACTTAGTGGCATGAAGAACAATAGTAGGAAGTATCTTAGGTTCCTGTATGACTGTGGAGCATAGCAAACCCACACTCCCAACCTACACTGAATACCAAGAGTGAAAAAGCAATAACTGTTACGTCAAACTATGAAATGTGGGATTGTTTGTTACAGTAGCTAGAGTTACTTAAACTGATCAGTAATAATAGTATAATAGAGAGGTCTCCAACTATATTCCTTAGGTGGTTTACCAGATCTATAGCTATATAGATTTAAATTATATAAATTTTAAATATATAAATTTAAAATACACAGCTATAATTTAAGCCTAAATATCTCCCTTTCTCTCTCTCTCCTCTTCAAAATGTATGTCAAAATTTATTCCCTTATTTTAGAAACATTTTTGAGTGCCTATGTTCCAAACATTGAAATAAGTTTATAGCATATCATAATGAGGCAAAAAAAAATTTTTTTTCTTCATAGAACTTATAGTCGAGGAGGTAATATGGCTTGTACATATAAATGTAAAATTATAACCATGATCATTCCCATGACAAAGAATCATGATCCTATCAGATGCAAAAATGGATATAGTTCTTTAATTTAAGGATGTACCCACAAAGAAGGATTCTATGCCAAGGGGGGCAGATGTAATTACCATGTGGATGTCTGATGACATGAGACGAAATAAAAGAGGGAGAGTGCAAGTGGAGTGGAGAGAATAAAGGATGTAAAATGAGGTTGGATGAGAACACAGGACTACAAACAGATGAAGATCAATACTTAGCTCTTCATTCAGAAACTAAATAATCAGATTTGCCTTTGTCCTTTGGAAAAAGACCATTATGGCTACATTGTAGGGGTATGGATTGCACATAGACATGTATCTATAATTACATGTAGAATATGAAAATATGGATATCGAATGGGGTAGAGGGGAGCACAGGGGACTGTAGTGACGGTACAAGGGTGAATTGGTGGTGGGAAACCTACGGGGAATATACAGTAATGTAAAAGACATAAATAAAAATGACAATTGAAAAAGAAAAAAGAAAATATGGATGTCACCTATCAATACACACTTACCCCAGAAATGGAAGTAGATATAAAAAAAAGGTTAGCCCTGGAAAAGATTTTGCAGATGGGAAGTTGAGTAAGCTTTGGTTGTTTTTCATTTTGTACCATTTTTTCTCTTTTACAATTACAGATTATTCAATTTGGTAAATTTGAGACAAGAGATATTTGCCTTAAGCCACTGAAAACATGGCAAATGGAATTGCAGTGAAATATGAGGCTGGTGTGAGTGAGATTTTTGTTATCAGTGGCTCTAGCACTGAAATCCCCTTTGAGGACCTATAGGATACTCATTCATTCTGGCCACCCATTTGGACTCTCTGACTGTCATTACATCATGACCCCTCCTTTTCCCCATAGAATTCATGAGCAAGTGTACCCAAGTCATCAAAGAGAAAGACCTCCTCCACTTCTTTGATTGACTCAGATTTCTGGCACCTATGTTTATCTGTCTCAGATCATCTCCCAATCCCCAAGAGAATTATATAATGCTGTCTTATATCTTTTATACTGAGTTTTCCCCTCTGTATATGAAAACCACTGCTATAGAGGCTTATGATTAAATAATCATCTTGAGGTGTTCCCTGTCCATCTCTGGGCCCCTATCTGATCTCCTGCCTTTGTGAATCAGGCAGCAGAACTGGCAATCACACCTTACCGAGCACTCAAATATGAGACAGGTTCAAATAGGCTCTTTTCTCCATGCATGGGAAACAGAGCTCTAAGCTCAGGTCTTAGTTCCTTTTCATTTTTAGAGATACTTCACCTTTGTAGAGGTAATAGGTATGAGAAGAAGAGAGAAAGAGAGAGAGAGAGAGAGGGAGAGAGAGGGAGGGGGAGAGAGAGAGAGAGAGAGAGAGAGAGAGAGAGAGAGAATGCTAACTAGGCTGCCCTATATTGAAATGCTTGTAAAAGATTTCTTTTTTTCCTTCTAAGAAAGGATGTTTCCAAGTAGTTATTTTCTAGGGTACAATTGTAGACCTTCAAAGTCAAGCTGTTAATTTGCTGATATTAACTTTTGAGTCACTTGACTAGTCAGTTTAGGAAGCAACAATTCTCTTGAAACTCTTATAATTACATTTGGACAAGTTTGTGCGTAGGACCGCAAGTCCGTCAGCTTATTATAACCATGGCGCATTTTCACACACCATCTTCATTATCTTGTGCTAAAGAAGAGAGCACACACTCTTCTGTGGGTAATTTTAGATTGGCCACTGACACACTCCACAGTGTTTATAAAGAAAACAAAACTTGGATGTTGGCCCTTTTAATTATAACTGGCAGAATTGCTACACCCAAAAATCACATAATCTCTTCACCATATTATATCTTTGAAGACATCTGCTTGCAAAGCAGTAACAAGGAACATGAAATCTAAAAACAAACTTTGTACTAGATTGATTGGTTTGGCGAGCTACACTTCTGAAGTACTGACGGATTCTGAAGGATATATTCCTGAACTTCAAGAAAAGTTTGAAATATATTATAATGGAGCTACATTAACTTGTCCTTGGTTCAGACAGGCAGATGAGAGCCTGTTATTAGAGTGCCTATTATTATAAAGAAAGTCCACTGGGCCAACAGAAGATGTCATAAATTTCACCAGTCATTTTTACATTTTTGTTTTACAGGTTCCAAATAAACATTTAGCTAATGAAACATTTTGATAAATTTAGCAGATTGTTTCATCTGAGAAACGATCACCCTTAAAATGAGATTGTTTAAGACCTTTATATTATACATTGGAGAACAATTGAGAACATTAGACATTCCACCAACGAATAAAAAGGATCCAAGAAATCTCCTTGATTATACATCAAACCTGTACCTCTCCTCATGTGCATTTGGACGTGATCTGAGCTCATCTTTGAGCAACTATGATTCTAGTCACATTTATGGCTTGTGGTTTTCCAAAATTTGTGGAGCCGATACCTGAAAAATAAGATGAAATGATTAATGATTAAGTAGTCTGTACTCTGAGGATAAGAATCTTTCTTTTTGTAAGTCACTTGGGTATGTGTATTTGAATTGTGTGTGAAAAAAATAATCCATGCAAAAGCCTGAATTTATTACCAAAATATAACTGCCTATATTTTTTGTAGTCATGCAATTCATAAGGTCTCACCCTTCTTCCACAACTCTACTCCAAGAGTCTGTTTTTCCTTTTCTAACTGTTTTCTGGAACCCAGGACTAACACAATTTAAGGTGGCTGCTGGAAAAGCAAATGTAATCTCATCCTGCCATATTATTTCAACCAAAATGACTAGCAAATTCCAGCATTTAGAATATCCAATTGGACAGATATTTACTGGCCAGTTAGTAAGTTTAAAGAATCTTAGTCCAAAATTACTTTGCTGGCAGTCATATTTTGAACACTGCCTATGTTTCAGACAAGGTGATTCCCCCCCACCATGTTAAAAAATTACATTTTAAATTGGTCCACTACATAAATACTATAAACTTGTGTGTAATTTTTTTTAAATGTTGAATGTGCTCAAAAAATTCACTGATGTTGACCTATGCTGTCATAAGACTAAGTTTATTAGTCAAGAGTTTTTTTTTTTCCCCAAGTGTCTTTCTGAGGAACGCAGAGTAACTGCTATTATACCAGAGAACTGAACTATTAACTATAAACAGCAGGGGAGCTTGGGGGTGCCAACATTTCAGCTGCATGCTTGGATGCAAATTATTTTGTTCTTATATCTCCTTTTTGCAAATATGCAAACAGGAAGTTAATAATTTTGATGTGAATTAAAAACTTCTGAATGTCTTCATATATTTAGCACAAACACAGGAAACATTAAAACTAGCAGACCTATAGAGTGATACAAAGTGTGAAAATCCAAAAAAAATGATTATGGCACTAAGAATGATTTATTTTAATGAAACTTGTTTAACGTTTCCATTTTGTGTATTTATCATACAGTTATTCCCTTTTTTTTTTTTTTTTTTTTTGATAGTTCATGTCAGGGAGACTTCGGTTAAGGAAAATCAGAGTAGTGATAGTGTGAGAGAGAAATAAGCCCATTCTGTGAGGATGTCATTCTAGAACTTTCTGATTACCAGGCACTGAGGCCAGGATATTTTGGGCTGGTACATTTGGATAAAACCTTGGGTAATCAGACTTTCTACAAAACACTAGAAGCAAAAGACTACCAGGGGTTTGTAATCAGAAGAGTTACGTGTCAAGGGCTGAATTTTTCCTTATAATGTGTATTTTTGTGCTCACAGATAGACACACCAGTAATAAATTCTGGGTGATTTTTATGTAAGCCCCCATTACATAGAAAACACTACTTCTAGGGTGTTTTCATGGGCTGAGTAAAATCTTGATCATCAAAAGAAGATGAACTCATCGTACCCATTCAAAATGAATTCGTCTCAAAGACTGCTAACCTGAGAAATTTCTCCCAGGCTCAGAGAATCTAGAAAAGTCTGTCTTGTACACAGCTCTCTCAAATGTGAAGCATACAAGACTGTTCTTCCATTCTCATAAGAAATGGAAAGATGTAATTTCTGCAGTGAGTAATAGTACAAATAAAATTATGTTTATTATTATTTTATTCAAGGCATTTAATTACAGAGGGAGATGAGTAGTCAGATAGTAAAATAGCCATAAACAAGGGAATGGGCTCACTGCTCTTTTTAAATGTATGCTCTGTAGCAATTGGGAAGAGCATTAATAGAACACCCAGCTAAAGGCAGACTCCACAAGCCTAAGTGTTCACTTGGGGTTCATCAAATAATGGACTGTTGGCCTATTTTTCAAGCCATTTCTCTGCAGTAACTTGACATTTGATAGGATTACCCTTGGATTTTTTTTTGGTCTGAGTCTCTGCTATGCCTGAGAAGATTGTCATCTTTTGATTTAAAGATAATAAAGCCAAACATGTGAAACTGTTCTGTAAAGAGTCAACCTGTGACTCATAACCAGGTATCAAAAAGATTTTGTCTAAAGTTTGCTTTTTTACCTCACTGTTGTAACTGAAATGATCAAATGACTAGTTTCCATTATAAACACCATATATTTATTTTATAAAAAAGCTTGACATTCTTCAGAGATGAAATATAATAGCATCATAAAACTGTGAGGCAATTCTTTTCCCCTGAAGACTCAGAGCATTTACTGATTATAATTTTAATTCAAAAGTTTCACCAAAAAAGATGAATCAATTTTGCTTAAGCATAACATTGGACTTTTAGGAAAAAAATCTGAATGGATTAGACACAGATAAACCCAAACTATGAGGCAATGCCTTTGTATACAGAAAGGCAAACAAAACACACCTGAACATTGGTGGCAATGCAATTGACCATTCAAAATATAGTTAATAAGTTCCCAAACATGCAAGCTTGAATTTTAAAATTAAACCTCTCAATTGTCAATTTCAAAACATGTAATGAGTTTAGAGTGGCCTTTTTATTATGCATAGTTTTATGTCTTTGGATTTCAAAATTACCTAGTATGCATTTTCAACTTTGCTACAATTTTCATTTCTATTTTAAAAAAGCTAAACAGTAAGATATGCCTCTGCTTTGCATTCTAATTGCATGTTACTTATTTGCACAGTAAAACAAAAAACTAATTTTCAGATTCAGAATCAAACACCAAAAATAATTATTGTTTTACTAGGAAAAAAAAAGATTTCCCCACTCTCTCCCCTTATATATGTTTGTGAACTGTTTACCACATTTCCCCCAGGTTGATCTCTTTTATAGACCATCATCCATTGCTCTTTAGGGACTAAAATAATGCAAATGGAAAGAAGGAACATACAACTGTTTTGACTACATTCTCCTGCTTGCAACATAACCCTTGCCTTTTATTATTTTATCTTCAACAATCAAGGGGTGACTAAATGGTTGCAGGTGGTGATGAAAATAAAAGCCATCCATCATTATTTATTAGGCATGAAAAAGATACACAATAATGTAATTTAATCTCAGAGCAGACAATTATTTCCACATATTGAAAATACAATGTGAAAACTGTCATGAATTCTAATATGATATTTTGACTTTATTGGTGCACCAGAGTCAACATGACAAATAATGAAATTGTATCAAAAAGAAAAAAAAGGTAATTATGTGCATATGTCAATATCATGGATGGAAAACATATCACCAAATTTTTAAAGCTTCTTCATTACTACTTGACCAATTCAAAGTTTGAAGTGGGGAAAAAGTACATTTTCAGTTTTCATTATTTAAAACATAATCTGTTACATTCACACCACAATATATAATCTGAATAAACATTCACTATTTAAGTGCTTTATCATATAAAAGTTTGAAGACCAGCCAGACTGCTAAAATATATGCAAGAAGTATTTATATACCATAGGGTCAAATTTCTAACATGTTCTTTGGTTCTCTTTAGTCTGGTTAAAATCTGCAGATGAAAACTCTGATCTCTACTTTGGGTAGCATGCACATGACTATTAAATGCAGCAAAGAATGTACCTTTTTGCCAAATAAAGCAAGAAATGGTTGAAAATAAACATCTTTGGTAGGAAAAATCCTGACTGATGAAATGTTTGGTCAAAAAAAAAAAAAAAGAGTGAAGGCCAGTTTTTCATTATGTTAAATGTCTTATTTCCACTTGGTTGTTGAATTCTACCTCCAAACAGTCGTTGGTAGGTGAAAATATGACAAAAAAAGAAACAAACTAACATTTGACCTCACTAGATGGGAACCAAAATCATTTTATAACTTCTATTTGGATAGATTTTACTTTCTGTCTGAAGAGTAATCATGATTAGAACCTTTCCTAGTTAGGAATAAATGAGATAGTTTTTAAAGTACCTGTTCACTACACAGCGTGCACACACACACACACACACACACACACACACGTGTTCTCCAGCAGATGTACAGGATGCTCTATGCTTCTTGGAGACATTTATTCACAATTCAGATATAGACTAAAGATATAAATGTAAGCTTACTGGATAAGATCAATGACTTCCTCTTAGTAAAAAAGCTTTTATAATTATTTAAGAAGGAAAATAATTTAGATTTTGCTTTGAACTGTGGACTGGACTTGGGAGAAAATATCTCTGAGTGATCACAACACTGACCATTCTGGGTGGAGAGAGAAAATTTATATATCATGTGGTTACCCAGTTTTATAAAGGGAACCTAAGAACAAGTATAGGCACTGGTTAGGAAAAACAAATGAAAGGAATAATTTAAAAAGTCAATAAGCCACAGGAAATCTGGAGACTGTTTAAAAACACCTTATTGGAATCCCAGCAAAAGTATGTGCCAAAGATCAAAGGGGCACTTGGAAATGTGGCCTGAGTAAGGAAACCAGGGAGATCCGCAGACTATGGCAGGTCAGGTGTGAACAAGAATGCAGGCGAGCCAAAAGAGAATTCAAGAGTACCTTGCAAGTGACTCCAAAGCTAATAAAAGTGTTCTTCAAAATATATCCATGGCAGGAAACCAGGTAGAGAAGTAATGGGCTGAACAAGTGACCCACTTTGGGCAGAAGAGACATTCTTCCTAGAGGATGGAAACTCTTCTGACTTTACTTAAGATAATTCAAGCATTCATTCACTTTTATTTACTCATTAAGTCATCCATCCATCCATCCATCCATCCATCCATTCATCCATCCATCCATCCATTTGATTGCAGACTGCTATCATAAACTAGCCTTACGGTTCATTCAGTATCAGAAATATAGAAATTCATATGGCTTTCTTCATTCTTTCCCTCTCTTCTCTTTTCACTCAATTATCAATTCATTCCTCAATTATCAATTCATATCCATGCATTTGATTATCTGTTCATTCCACAAAAAAATTACAGACTCTGGATTAAACTCTTGGAATAAATCAATGCATAAGATGTTCATTCATTCAGTCAACAAATATTTTAGTGAATACTCTGTGCCAAACCCTGGTCTTATTCTTTGAGATAGGTCAATGAAAAGAGACAACACCCTAGCTTCTTTCCAGCTTCCTTTTTAGCAGGGAGTAGTATAAAGATTATGTTGGAGGCAGGTGACACATACAGCAAACAACTAATCACAAAACCAGCATCAATCATTTCATGTAAGTGTCAGGAAGGACAAGTTCAAGCACCTATGAGAGGTTGATGGGGTTATGTCTGAAGTAGAAAGCAGTGCCCTATTAGGAGAACTGAGGGGATAAGAGCACGGTGATGAAGAATGTAGCAAGAGGTGAGGTGACTAAAGAGCACAAAGTTCCTATCATTTGGGGCTTTGTAGGTCACCTGAAGAACACTGGACTTTATCTAAAGAGCAAGGGAAGCTACTGAAGGGTTTTAAGCAAGAATATCTGCTTAAAAAGACACCCTTTTGTTCAAAACCCCCCAGCAGTTACCTACTTCCATTAGAGTAAAAGCTGAAGTCCTTATAATGCTGTATAAGACCTTTCATGTTAGTCCTCTGACTAATTTTTTTTTTAACTAGCCATCCACTACTCACTCTTCTCTAGCTACCCTGAAGTCCTTGCACCAACTGACTATTTCTTCCCCCATTGCATTCTAAGTGGACCCACATTTACCTTCTTCAAGACCCTGTTCAAATCTCCCCTTGTTTACTGGGCATATGCTGAAGACCACACTTAAGATCATAACCTCCTTGCCTTCTCTACTTTCACCTTGCTTTGCATTTCCCCTTAGAGCACTCATTACTTTCTGATGTACTGTGCCTTTCATTTACTTACCGTGGTCTATGCATTGTTTGCATCTCCTCAGTAGAACGCATTCTCCATGAAGGTAGGAATTTTACTCATTGTTCATATTTCTACTACTCAACAGGAACAGTGTCTTGGGAATCAACACAATAAACTCTTAATAAATAAATGAACCAATTAGTACCAACCAATTGACAATATGATCATATTGGCATTTTAGAAAAACTACTACAGCTGAACCTTAGAGAAAAAGCTGGGAAGATTAAAGTGTTGCTATAGAAAAACAAAGACTATTTTGAGGGTATGCTAAGAAAATGGCAATTTGGGCTAGGGTAGTTATACTAGAAATGGAGAAAATTAAACTAATTTAAGTGATTTTTAGGTACAATAATCAGGGTTTACTTACAGTAGTAAGCCCTCATGTTGATTGCAGTAGCCCATTGTTAAATTTTTAGGAATTTTATTACTTGGTGTTAAGCACGGATATCATTGAAAATTAAATTCTCTAAGCTTATAACTAAATAAATTATATTATAAAAGTGACTAAATATTCAAAAGTAATTAACTCTTGATTATTTTATTTCATTTTACTATTATCTATGCTCTTGAGATTATTTATGTCTATTGTGTTTCTGTGGGAAATACTAGATGATGGTGTGTTACGGTGCAAATCTTTGTAACTCCACATTCAGTTTTGTCACATTAGTCACTTGAAATCAGCCATAGTAGGAATATTTATTCTTTGGCAATTGTCAAGTGCTATAAATCAGGACTTGATTTATTTTATTGTTGATTTTCAAGTTTAAGAAAATGAAGGAGAAAATGTCAATAATACAGATTAATTTTAAAAGTATGTCATGTCTACAGATGGTTTATTGTTAATATCACACAAAATTGAGGAAATATTCCTCTAGTGTGTGAAAACAATTATGTGATTCAGCAAAGGAGTCACTCACATCATTGACAAAAGAATAAAATTTTGACATATGTCTATGCTGTTTCACTCTTGTCCTATTCTTCAATGTAAAGGAAACTATCAACCAATATACACATAAAAAATACACTCATATGTTAGCTGCAAACATAAGTTGGTAATGAATCCAATATTTCAGCAAAAAGTAATGAAAGCATTCTGTGTGAATCAATTGCCTCTATGAAATTTATAATAAAGAGTACTGTACATTTTATTATTGTAAGATGTGTGCTACACATATGTTGTGTCAATAAAATCTAAGAGAAATTTAAATATATATTCAAACATTCCATTTTGGGGAGAGCTGTTTGTTTAATCGCGTACCAACGGATATATACCTATGAGTTAAGAGACAAGAAGTGATGATGCCCATTCTCTTACAGGGACTGTTAGGTAGTGCTAGGTTTAAGGTTCTGATAGGGATGGTAGTGTCCATGAACTAGAGTGGGCGACACTGAGTTTGAGTAGCCGGCTAGACTATAGGTCAGGTGGGCAGGTAAGGCTAGATCTTTGGAACTCAGAAGGTTACCTTTTTTTTTTTTTTTTTTTTTGGCCACAGAAACATTTTATTTTTATTTTTTTTAAGATTTATTTATTTATGCATACAAGAACTGGGGTCTAGGCCAGAGGGGTGGGGAAGGAAAGAGATAAGAGGATTCACCAGAAACAGAGTGGTGAGCAGAACAGGCAGATCTATTGAAGTATACTGCTGAGGGGAGGAGTGGGCGAGGCAGGAGAGGTCTGCTGTGCCATGTGGGAAGTTCCCTGGCTGAGGATCGAACTTTTGCCGCACTGGCTGCGGACAGCTTCATAGGCTGAGACTTAACGCAATGCGCCACCACCTCACAGACACATTTTATTTTATTTTATTTTTAATATATATTTTTATTGTTATTTATGTCTTTTACATTTTGTATTCCCCTTGGGTAACCCACCACCAATTCACCCGTGATCCATCTCCATGGTCCCTTGTGTTCTTTTCTATTCCATTTTGTGCCCTTTTCCTTCCCTCCCTCAGAAGGTTGCCTTTAAGTAGGAGCCACTATTTAGTTAATATCTGTGAAGAACAAGTAATTGAAGATTTCCAAGTGGATGAAGCTATTAAAAAATTAAATTTTGAAGCAAAGTTTGGAGGCATCTAGATAAAAGTAGTAGATGCTGGATATTCAAGCTCTGACAAATTAGTAGTATATACATCACAAGGGCTAAACTTTATCCTCTTAAAATATTGGAGATTTCCTTCAGGGATATACTATTCCATGACCAAAGGCATGTACTCTTTACCAGAAAAAGTTGTCTTAGTTAAACAGACGTTGCTAAAAATATATACTGTTTGGGGCCTGTCATAACTGGGAGACTGTGGTGGGTGCCATATATAAGTGGACATGAGCTATTTATCTGCTAATAACCAGTGATTTTGAGTTTTATACATATGATTAGTTAATTACCAATTAACATGAAATGTGGGGGAAAGGTCCTCAAGAGTGGGATTTTTATTTGAGGACTTTATATTCTTTATATTCTCTTCTAATAAAAATAGTCATGAGCCTCCCTGGTGGCACAACGGGTTAAGTGCAGTGCTGTGGAGCTGTCAGCAGCTGTAGCGCAAGTTTGATGCCCGGTCAGGGAGCTTCCCAAATGGCGCAGCAGACCTCTCCTGCTTCACTGGCTGCTCCCCTCAGCAGTGCATTTCAGTCGATCTGCCTGTTCTGCTCCCGCTCTGTCTCTGATGAACACTGCCACCGCCCCACACCTCTGGCCTGCACCCCAGCTTGTATGCATGAATAAATAAATCTTTAAAAAAATAAGTAAAATTAGTCATGGACTTCCACTTCTGGAAAAAATGGCTTCCTTCATTTTTCTCATTTAAGTACACTAAAAGCACTGGACATTACATATAATCATAATATGGTGTATATTATATATCTGGAAGGAAGAGAACAGAGGCAGATCAGCTAAGAGACTTAGGACCCAAGGAGCAAGGTGGTGATCTTCCTGGGTTTTCTTTTTGCTGCTTGTATCTTAGAATTGAAGCTGAAAAAGACAGCAATGTAGAAACACCAGTGGCATAGACATGGGCACAAGATTGAGAGTCTCCTTAAGTATAAATTCGATTTCACAAATTTTAAAAGAAATGGGCCTCCTTGGTGGTGCAATGGGTGAAGTCTCAGCACTATGAAGCTATCCAGAGCCACTGCAGCATGAGTTCGATACCCGGCCAGGGAGATTCCCACATGGGTCAGCAGACCTCTCCTGTCTTGGCCACTGCTCCCCTCAGCAGTGTATTTCAGTCAATCTGCCTGTTCTGCTCCCCACTCTGTCTCTGGTGAATCCTCTTACTCCCCACACCTTTGGCCTACACCCCAGCTTGTTTGAATAAATAAATAAATCTTAAAAAGAAAAAAAAAGAAGAGATATAAAGAAACTAGTGTAACTATGGAGGAAATTTGTACTGGAGTTAACATCTTAAAGAGTTATATATGTTCAGAACTTTTTAAAAAAAATATAATAGATATTTATTTTTGTTATTCGTATCTTTTACATTATTGTGTGTTCGCCATAAGTTACCCACCACCTGTTCACCCGTGGAGCCATCACCATAGTCCTCCGTGCTCCCCTCTTCCTCCCTCTTGAGCCCTCCCCCTCCCCTCCTTCCCTGCTGAATGTCGCTTTCTTATTTGGCTCCCCTATATTCCTGTTATAAGTGAAACCATTCGATAATTTTCTCTTTCTTTTCTGTTCAGAACTTTTGAGTACTACCTAAGTTCACAACACAGTAGAATGGATTAGGAAGCTGTGGCATGTAGACACAAAGGAATAGCTATAGAACAGATAAAATCCTGCCATTTGAAACAATGATGAAATCAGGGAGAATTATGGTAAGTGAAATAAAGCAGAAAGAGAAAGACAAATACTGCATGATTTCATGCATATGTGGAATGTAAAAAAAAAAAAGCAATGTAAAAAACAAAACTAAATAAAAACAAAAACCCTAGAACACTGAATGCAGAACTGAGGCTACCAAAAGTAGAACTATATGAAGGTGGACTATGGTGGAGAATTATTGGTGCTTTGTTGGTGAGTGTGGTGTGATAACATACATTTGCAGCGCTGTGAAACAATACCCCTAAAACATAGTTTTGTAAACCAACGTCTCATTAAACATAATTGAAAATAAATTACCACAAGAATATGAATTGAAAGGATAATATTTTGTATAAAAGAGGCAAAATTCTAAATGACTAATAATGAACATCAAGATAAAACAGCTGTAAAATTTAAAAATTAGCAAGATGGTGGTGGAATAAAAACCTCCTTCATATACAAATAAATTGCACCATAAAAAAGTCAATAGAAAAGAAAGAAAAATGGACAACTACAGTGCAAACCAGGTGCATTGTTCTGGTGGAAAGAGGTAGGAAAAATTCAAATTGACATGCTTATAGTGAATTCCAGACAGTACAACCCCCTAGAGGGAGAAGAGAGGTGGCTGCTGTGTGGAACCCCTACAGTGGTTGATTCAGGGACACATATCCACATAGGGGACATTGGAGACATAGCACTCTGGAATAAGGGGGCACGTAGAGTTGACATTCAGGCCATGACACAGGGTGCACTATTGGAGCCCTACAGGAGCAAAGTATAGAATGATGATTCCTGGCCGGAGCCTGAAGCTCCTAATACAGAACAGATAGAGCTCCAAATGGAGGGGAGAACAGGTTGAATCTGTTTCTCCTCAAAGAGGAAATGAAGCCACTTGTAGCAAAATGGAGGGAGTTAGAAGGTACTATGTGTTATAAAGTAACTTAGAATGACAAGGACAAATATTGGACCATTTGAAAAAGTAAAATGCTTATTAAAAACTGGCAGACATTAATAAACACAGTGAGGGCTCTGAGGTTAAGGGTGAGGAGGCAGAAAGAGAAAAGGGGACGTAAGGAATAGTGGTAGGGAAAAGTCATAAAAAATTGAAGAAAAGCTAAAAATAGATATAAATTGCTTTAACTCCTTCCCTTAGTAAATTCAGCACAAAATAGACATTAATTAAATTAACATCTGCAAATTTGAAAAATCTGGGATTATGTCTGGCCTATATTAAACAAGCTCCAAATAATCTAAGACTGTGAATTCACATGTATTTAAAACAGTCTTGGGCAAAATTACTAGTTACTTTTCACACTAAATAATGTAATAATTTGTTAGATACACTTGAAGGTATGTGTGTATACAAAAATATGGGATAGGGATGAATTGAAAGTGAATTTTGATACTAAGCAGGGAAAAACTTATTAATAATTGCTACTACTAAGTAATATAGCTTATAGATGTTTACTCCCACAGTGGGTGACCCATTACCCACACCCTTTTCTTACCCCCCATTCTTAAAACTATGTAAAACAGATACCAACAGCTAACCTACCTAAATCAACCTGCTTGCATGTGCAACTTCACTCTGTGTCTTCCCTTGCAAATGAAGTTGCTCTAAGGTCTGAAGTCAAATCTAAGGCCAATCCCTAAATTTGTCTGTTGGATACCTTATTCTCTTGTCCTCTCAGCAATGGTCCTTCTGCAATTATGTTTGTTCTTTCCAATGATATTAATTTCTCCCTGTTTTTGTCTGTGACCATCAGCAAATAAATATATTCCAGTGTCAAACCTTCTCAATCTACATTCATTTTCTCCCTTCCATCTATAACCATATTGCTCTGCTTCTGTCAATGGAAACTTCCAGGGAGTTATTTACAACTAGTCTTTCTCTTGACCCCCAATTTTTTTTTTCAATAACTATCTCCACTGGGCTCTGGCCAAGAACCATGATCTTTATGTGGAGTAATCAAGAGTCAGTTTCCTGTCCACTTTTTAATTGAATTTTCAAGCAGCATATGAAAGGGCATTTCCTTCTTTCTTCAAGAGTTCTCTTCCTTGCTTTTATTTATTTTTATTTTTATTTTTTTTAATATAATAGATATTTATTTTTGTTTTTCTTTGCTTTTAAAAAGCAACATTCGGGGCCTCCCTGGTGGTGCAGTGGCTCAACCGCTGCACTGTGGGGCTGTCGGCAGTGTGCAATGCCAGTTCGACGCCCAGCCGGGGATATTCCTACATGGCACGGCAGACCTCTCCTGACTCGCCTGCTGCTCCCCTCAGCAGTGTATTTCTGATCTGCCTGTTCTGCTCCCCACTCTGTCTCTGGTGAACCCTCTCACCGCCCCACGCCTCTGGCCTGGACCCCAGCTTGTATTTATCAATTTAAAAAAAAAAAGCAACATTCACTTGCTTTTCTGTTTACTGTATGACTTATTTTCAGCCTGTTTGTTTCTCCTTATCAGTTCATTTAATCTCTAATTGTTATAATACCCCATGGCTCAATTCCGTTCCAGCCATACTCTCTCCTAGATGATCTCATAAAGTTCCAAGGCATTAATTATAATTAATCTGTTTAATGGCTGTTAACATTACATCTCTGGTGCTGACTTTTTTCCTAAATTTTAAACTGATATTCGGCGGTCTATTCCACATCTCCTTTTGGATAGTTAATAGGAATCTCAAGCAGCAGGGGTGACCAGACTCTTTCCCCTTATGAGTCTCTTTGGTTGTTCCTTCCTTTCTTCTAGGGATGAGTACTTTCTTCTTTCCAAAGAAATCTAGCTCATTCCAACTCCTCTGTGCATGCCTTTACTTCTAGTCTAGATAATATGTTTTCTCAACAATTGCTTAGCCAGTGCTTTAGTTTATTTACAATCTCTTTTCCACACAGTTGTTGGAGTGACAGTTAAAAAAAAAATGTACCCCTGCACTCCTATGCTTATTGCAGCACTATTTACAATAGTTAAGATATGGAAACACTTAAATGCCCCCAAACAGATGACTGGATAAAAATGATGTGGTGTAGGTATATATACACAATTGAATACTATTCAGCAAGTATAAAAGATAAACTCACGCCATTTGTAGCAACATGGATGGAGCTGGAAGGGATTATGCTCAGTGAAATAAGTCAGAAGGAAAAAGAAAAATATCACATGGTTTCAGTTACAGGAGAAATTTAGGGAAACTGAACAAGGGGTCAGGAAAAAAACAAAAACAGAAACAAAACTTCAAGGCAAAATATAAATCAGAGATTCATCCGGGTGGGGAGAGGGATCAAAGCAGGGAAGGGAAGAGCACAGGGACTATGGTGATGGTTCACGGGAAACTTGGTAGTAGGGATTTTATGGGGACTCACCTAGAGGAGAAATCAAACATTGTATAAAATGAATAATGATGAAAAAGTACGTATAAATATATTATTAACATATATTATACATTATATAATATGTAAATATTATATAATATATAGTAATAGTATATGTTAATGTGTAAAAAGTTAAAAAATATAAAACAAAAAATTCAAATGTTTCTCATTGTACTTACAAAAATCATCCTTATTTCTGACCGTGATGAAAGGCTTATGTTAATGAGTCAAGCTGGACTTTCAGACCAAATGCTTTGCCACTCGCACCCTCTCTCACTGTGATCCAGCACCATTGCACAATAGTCTAGTCCTCAAACATGCAACCTCCACTCAGGAGTAGGGTCTTTCCTAATCTGTCTGTCTTCCTAGCCTTAGACCAACTTCTCATCTTTCATGTTTCAGCTCGACCTCACCTTATCACACAGGAGTCTCTGACCATTTCCTGAAACACATTCCCTCCTCATTTGAGTTCCAGATTATATATCATACATATATTTTAATAATATGCAAAGTGACATTATAGAAACTTACACAGTTAATGTGTTTGTTATATATTTTTATAGCAATTTAAGCATCTAATTTTTTTTTGTTCATTCAAATACAAATGTTGAGACTACTTCCTCCTTTCCAAAATGGGTAGTGTTTCCACATTCTCAAAAGAGAAAGTCCAAGTCCTTTGGAGTATCATATGGCACCTCACTTTTACACAGCTCCTGTCTATATCTGTTTATTGCTCACAAGCTCCATTCATTCATCCACAAACAGGTATCAACAAGTGCCTACTATGTACTATACTCTACAAAGCATTCAAGTTGACAAAACAGATTTCATTAGTCAAGTTAAGCTAGGCTCTGGTGCAGTAAGAATACTCCATGGTTATGTGGTTTAATGACACAAATGCTGTGTCGCAGCCCAGCTGGGTATTGAATGGCCGAGATTGCTCAGTGATAAATGCCTTCTCTATCTGTCCGCTCTGCTACTCTTCAGGGACTTAAGAGTCCTCTACTGGACCTCATATCCAACCAGTTGACAAGTGAAGAGAGAAAGAGCCAAGGATCTCACAGGAGATGGAAGTAATTACATAATTCCTGACCACAGTGTATTGGCCAAAACTCAAGCAGTCCTAAACTAACTACAAAGGAGATTTGGAAGTGTGTTCTTGGAAGAAAAAAGAGGATTAGTGAGGATAGTTTCCGCCACACTGACAAGGCCCATATCCTCCTGGATGTGCCAAACTACAGTAAAATGCTTCAACCTGATCCTTGTATTCAACAGGAGACAATTGGGTAATTAAGTTCTTCTTTTCCTACTTAAAAATATTTGCCAGAGTAATTAATGATATGGAAAAAGAAATTTCAAGAAAAATCCTTAAATTGTTCAGGGAAAACTTTCAAAGCAGGGGTGGGCAAATGATAGCCTGTGGGCCCAATCCAGCTTTGTTGTAGAGCATGAAAACTAAGAATGGGTTTACATTAATAAATGGTGGAAAAAATCCAGAGAAGAATAATATTTCATGACTCATGAATATAGTATGAAATTCATGTTTTATTGTCCATATAAAAAGTTTTATTTGAAAACTGTCATGTTTATTCATTTATGTATTGACTATGGTTACTTTTGTGCTGTGACAGAGACTGTATGTCCTGAAAAGCCTAAAATATCAACTATCTGTTCTATCTCAGGAAGAGTCTCCTGACTAAAAACATTTGAATGCATGTGTTTTAGTGCTGACAATTCTAATTATGAATCACGGTAATGTTTGTATTCATTTTGCAGGTGTGGGTTTCAGAAAACCACCAGATCTAAAGACAGAAAAGCAAAAATTCACCTATCAAATAGTTGAGAGTGGAAATGAATGTTTTCAAGCCACAGAAATCTAGCTCAGGTAAATAAGATTATTTACCTGTAGATTATCAGGATAAAAAGGGGTAGTAGCTTCCTCTCTGTGATAAACAGATGCGTCCATCAGATTATTTATTCAGGAGCTCACAACCAGGTGTTCCTCACTGCCTCGTATGCAGGCTTCTGAAACATTTGGTACTCCTACCCGCCATCTCTCAAAATTTCTGGACTCAGGCACCTATAATTAGAGGTCGTAAGTCAGAATCTCACCATTTACTAAGGCAGATGACTGACTCATTGTCAGACACAGCAAGGATAATCACTAGTGAACTACAACCATCTCAACAAACAAAATAGGCATGGAAGAACATCTAACAGATATTTTAGTTTAAATCTATAGTGGAAGCTTTTAGAATAAGCATGTAGTGTAAACAATATATCTTCTAAAGACATTGTATAATTCAAAATTCATTACTTCACACTGGCAATATTTTAATGGATTGTCTAGTGCATTCAGATGAGGATGTAGATCAACAAAGCCAAACTAATTTATTTTCTTTTCAAGGAACCATGTCATGGGAATGGACTCAGTGTTGCAACTCAGGGAGATGGGTTGTACTGTTTCTGTGATGGGTACTGGACTGTTTCCTTTAAACTCTGCTTTGGAATTTCAACAAATGGTTACTATGAGTTTGAATAGATTTTTCATTATAACTGTGAGTATATATGTGTCTATAAATCACTGTGACTATATGGATACATATATTTATTAGTCCAAGTTGCCTTACTAGTGGCAACCACAGCCATTATTCTATTTTCGATAGAAGAGTAAAAGTGGCTGAGCTTTCTGCTCAACATTATATCCTTCCTTGCCTTGGTTGCAAGTTCCTCATTTCCAAATAAAACACTGATAAAATTCTGACTGTGCTAACTCCAGCTAGTCTAGTAAGTGAGACAAATGATGAGGATCAGGAATCAGAAAATACCTATGTTCCTAGTGGTAAGGAAATCTTTGCTTACTCTTTAAACAATTTATTTTATTTTAATTATTTAAAAATTGCATTACATTTTTATTGAGGTAATGTTAGTTTACAACACTGTATAAGATGTAGGGATATAGGATCACATCTTTTCAGATGGATTTAAATTTGCCTTTAAATCTCATACTTCTGGTATTGATTTATCATGGCCAAATGCTGAGTGATAGGTTTGTTCATTTTGTTGTTGTTTCTGATTTGGGCACTTGTGATAGAAGAAAGATTTTTAGATAGAATTGATTTTTAAGTTCAATAGAATGTCCTAATTTTAGCCCTCTTGAGGCCAAAGTATTTTCTCTAAAACTTTTTTGGGGCAAGATAGTTATATTCAGAAATTTTGTTCTTATGTTTATAAAATGTTTTAAAGTGATATTTACCTATGGGGAATATACAATAATGTAAAGGATATAAGTAAAAAAATATATATTTAAAAATATAATAAAAAAGAAAAAGAAAAAAAGAAATTGCAAATAAAGCCAAAAAAAGTGATATTTTAAAACAGTGAAGATTTTTTAAAAACAGTAGTTTTTATTATCAGTTGCTTATAATGATAAAATCTGTAAAAATGAAAACTCATATTTTTCAAGTTTGGGAGATTTATTGTCTTTTTAGGACTTTTATTTTGATTCTCTTTGTCCGTTCATTTTAAAGTTTATTTTACTTCTCAGTCATCTAATTCTTTTGAATAACATACACATCATTCCAACTGCTATCAAATTTGAAAACAAATAAGTCATTTTTATTTTATTAATTTTTATTAATTTTAATATATTAATATAATTTTTAATATATATTTTATATATAATTATATATATAATTTTTATTATATTAATATATAATTACATGTGGATTAAATATTTGATAAGAGAGATAATGTCTCTGGCATTGCAGTTTTGAGGAGGGGGTGAAAGATACAAGTTCATGAGAGCTTCTGATTTTTAAAAAGAAATAGAAAAAAAATCCCTAAAATTTCTTTTGGATATAACCACAAAATATCTTGAAATTTGACAAAATTCAAAGGTAAAATATGGGAAATGCTGGCAAATTGTTCAGAGTAGCTGAAATTTGCATTACAAATATTTTTGTGTGTGTGTGAAATAACTGACATTTTGTGAGGATCAAAATTACCACAGAAATTTGGCCAAGTCAGCATCAAGTGATTTCACACAATCATTGAACTTTTCTCTGTTGGAGATGTTCCCGGCCAAATCCTTTTTTTTGGAAATTTCCTGGAGCTCCCTCATCTGCTGCAGAACTAAAAGTGCCTCATCCAAAGACTGAGGAAGATATTAGTTTACTTTACTTTTCAACCATGCCTTTAGCTTTTACTTCAGGAAGCTCCTCAGTCTTTTCCTCTACTCTTTTGATATTTTCCATATTTTTGAATAACTCTTTGGAGAGGTCTCTAGTACTGACCTTTCTACCCATTCCCTTGGCCAATTATGAATCTCAAAGTCTAGAAAAAGGTTTTATAATAGAGCCTTTGTGACAATGAGAATGTTCTACCCAACAGAATCTTTGTGATTATGGAAATGTTCTCTGTTTGTATTGCCCAATATGGTAGCCACCAGTCACATGAACACTTAAAATTCTAGTGTACATGAGAACAGAAACTCTTTATAATTCTAAATTTTGATAGTCACAGTATCTATCCCTGACAGCCCCGTTTCAGCTGATCTCTTTTAGTGGAGAATCTGTCACCCTTATGAAGGCTAGGCCTACATTCTGTAAGTACAGCTCCATGCCATGTGTGTTTTGTGCACTGTGACATCAACAACATAGTATGTGCTGGTCACAGAGTAAGCATTTAAATAGTTTTGGTAAATGTCTGCTTGAATGCATGAACCTTTGGATCAATATAAAATTCAAATGGGGTACGAAGAAAGGGTTTGTATGTGACATTTTATCTTAGAATACAATAACTCATTTCCTTTAAAAGAAATTATCTTTTTTAATTATCTTTTTAATTATCTTTCATTGTGGATTATCCTCTGGGCTGTAGTCCATTTATTTATTTACTTATTTATTTTCAAAGATTTATTTTTATTTATTTATGCTATGCATACGAGAACTGGGGTGTAGGCCAGAGGTGTGTGTGGGGGGAGTGGTGGTGAAAGGATTCACCAGAGACAGAGTGAGGATCAGAACAGGCAGATCTATTGGAATACACTGCTGGGGGGAGCAACGGGCCAGATAAGAGAGCTCTATTGCACCATTTGGGTCAGCTCCCTGGCTGGGGATCGAACTCATGCTGCAGTGACTGGCAAT
This sequence comes from Scalopus aquaticus, assembly GCA_004024925.1. NCBI lineage: Eukaryota > Metazoa > Chordata > Mammalia > Eulipotyphla > Talpidae > Scalopus > Scalopus aquaticus. The sequence goes on from PVIJ01002897.1 coordinate 29,636, forward strand.
AGCTTGATAGCACTGAGACTTTAACCCCTGTGCCACCAAGGAAGCCCTGTAGTACTGTCATTTAAAGGGAACATGTATGAAACTGAAGAGGAGGGTGTGTCCACAGATCAGTCCTGCTCACCAGGTTGTATCATCTGTGACAGTGAGTGACATATATTTCCTGACAATAATTATAAATTCCTTAGAGATCAGTTCTTGCACCTGTTGGTTATGACTTCCATGCTATCTACACGTATGAAAGAGACAGCTAGAAAGTACTAGAGAAGCACAAAGTATGGTTTTCACTCATCAGCTCATTTAGCTCAGTGTTGGTAATTTTTACTTTTTGTTTCACTAATTATAGCTTGCTGTGATCAAATGTAAAACAACACAACAATAAATACGAAATGAACTCTAAGGTGGTAGAAGTTTTACTTCACTTTATGATAGGAAAGCAGCAATACGGTTGTCTTTGAGAGATCAATCACATTCCAAATGAGAATAAAGAGATTAGTTGCTATGCAATAGAGCAACAATTAAAAAAAAAAGGCTTATGGACACAGGATGCTTTTGGCAAGGGGTCACATAAAACATAAAGTATTTGAAATGAAAGCCAACTTACAGAAAGAATCAGGGGTGTATTTGGAAGAAGGCAAACTCATCTGTTGAAAGTTTTTAATACAAAACAAACCAGTTTAACACAAAAGATTTTGATGAATGATGAAACTGGATTACTGAAAATCTGAGATAATAAAAATATAGGCTAACTCAACAGACATTTCTGACGATAACTCAAATGAGTTATATATTTTACAAACAGTAATCAAGTTGGAAATTTAATGATTATGAAAAACATTTATCATTAGTATTTACAAAATATAAACAAAAATAATACTAACTACTATCTTATCATCAATGTTTTGACCTATAATTTTGCTTCAACTATCTATGCAACAAATTTCATATACCTAAAGCATACTAATGGAAAGATAACTGGGAAGCTGGATTACAGAACTGTATGGTTTTAGCAAACTGTGTGTAGGTAATTTTTATGCCCATGAAAATATGGAGCAAAAAAAAGTTAATGATGAAATTTCAGGTTGTTTAATGAAGTCATTGTGAGTTTTAGTTGTTACAAGATTAGAAACAGAAATAGAAGCTATAGAATTGGAAGGTCAGAGATTAAAATCCCCCTTATTTGCACACGTGATTTTCATTTGTGTTAATTTCCTAGGGCTGCCATAACAAAGTCCCACAATCCAGGTGACTTAAACAACAGAAATTAATTTTCGTACATTTCCGGTGACTGGAAATCTGTGATAAAGGTGTTCACAGCATTGGTTCCTTCTGAGGCCATGCTCCTTGGCTTGTTAGATGGCTGTAGGTCCCCTGTGTTTTCATACAGCCTTTCTTCTCTGTGTGATAATCTCATATATGGAAACAGTCATATTGGATTAGGATCCACCCCATTGACTCATTTTAACTTAATTATCCCTTTAAACACTGTATCACTAAATATAGTGACAATCTGCATTACTGGACATTTTGTTAGAACTTTAACATATAGGCTTTAGGGCAGACACAGTTCAGTCCATAACAATGATATCAATATGAACGAACAACTGACAAACTATTAGGACAAACAGTTCTCCAATTTGCTTGATCAAAGGTTAACATACAAAAGGTGGAAAATTATTTCTATATATCAACAATATCAATTAAGAAATGAAAATGAACAAAATCATATACAGCAATACAAGATACCTAAGAACAAGTCTGTAAGTCACATGTATTGTAAGAGCATTATGTGACAGAGACTATTAACACCTGCTTGTACATTTTAACTTGATAACAAAGCCCCCTATATTTTGGGAGCATCAGTGGTTAGTTAAAAGGTGATATTTTCCAGTCTCCCTTATACAGGGACATGAGACAATCTTTTGGCTGGCAATATGTATGGTAAGTAATTGAATGCACTTGCTGAAAACACTCATGTAGGAGGTGATAAACACCCCGAGACCTTCTTGCATTCCTTCCCTTCTGGTGGGAGTGAGGGGAACTGTCATGGCTGGTTAAGTCACTATGAAGACAAAACCATGACCTAAGGTGGTGGCCTGGGAAGGACACCTGTTCCCAGGTGACGTGGATTTGCCATACTACCTCTAGACTTGGACCTCTACCTTGGACTTCATTTATATGAAAGAGAAACACTTGTTCAAGCTTCTTTTTTTTTAGGTTTTCTGTTTTATATAGTTCAAATAGACCCAACTTATACAAATATAGAGGCCATAAAAGAAGACCTGAAAAAAAGGAGAGATATTCAAGAGTATGAGTAGCTTCTCAATGATATGCCATTGTCAATTCCAAATTATGAAATTTTTGGAATTCAAACAGCATACTAACTTCTATATATGAACCAATAATTCATCTGGATGAAGAAGGCAATATTGATAAGTTATTCTGAAGACAATACTAAAGCTTGAGTGGGGCAGTCCATACATGAAGGTATCTATAATGATTATAATGTCATAACAATATGATATTAGTAAACATGGACTCCTTTTTAGAATTCAAATGGAAATTTGTGATTTTATTTTATATATTTTGCAATTGGTTTACAATACTATATATGACTTAGTAGTGCAGGGATATAGTGTAAGATAATACGTAGAGAACATCTTTAGTGATATAAAGAGAAAGATGGATTCTCAAACTATCTTGTGACAAATGGTGACTCCTGAGTAAAATAATGAAGATCATATCCCTCCTTCCCAGCACAGAATCTTCCAGTTGATCAAATACTTATATATGAAGAGAGTAATTTTTTGATCTTAGCATAGAGTTTAAAAATAAAATATGAAAACTGAAGAACATGGCTTAAAAATAAAGTATGCTGTAAACAATGGTAAAATGCATATGGGTCAGAAAAGATAGCTGCACTGCATGTAACAAATGATTATCATTCAGAATACATGGAGAACTCCTAAAATTTACAAGGAAAAAAAGTACAATGGAAAAAGGACTCAGGAATGTGCAGTCTTCATGAGAGAAAATGTGAGTAGCCAATAAGTAGATTAAAAGGCTCTGTGTGTGTGTATGTGTATATATATACACATATATACATAGATACATATGTATATATATATCAGGATAGTACAAATAAAAAAATCCACTTTGTGATTTCTGGATTTCTAAAAAGTTAAGAAATCAGATAATATGAAAAGTTAGCACGCATGAGAAGGAGTAGGGATGTCCGTATATTTCTGGAGTGTGAATTGTCACAACCATCTAGAGAGCAGCTTTACAATATAGAGTGAAGGTGAAGATGCTTTGCTTTCTCTTCATCTCAGCCATTCTATATTTAGGAATATATACTAGAAAACCCTTGTGTATGTGCACAAGGAGACAGGTACAAGAATATTCCTATCATTATTGGTGCATTCAAAAACTGGAATACATTATAAAAACACATTAAGAGAAGAATGGGTCAATGAGTTTCACTAGATTCATACAATAGACAATTACAAAGTGATGCAATTAATAACAGTACATGTATCAATATTGATAAATCTAAAATGCGTTGAACAAAGATTATCTGAACTCCTTGTATCAAAGAATCACTCTTTGATGGTACTTTGAGTACAATTTCACTCACTCCTCTTTCTTAAGATAGTTCTCTTGTGTGGGGAGGATCCTTTTACTAAGCAAGTAGAATAGTTTCTGTGTATTGTAGATTGACTATCTTTGTTACTACATCTTTTATTTAAATAATGAATAGGTTTCTTGTTCCATAGGCTAGAATTCTCAAATTTTAAACTAAAAAAAAGAATGAAGAAAAGAAGGAAGGAAAAAAAAGGAAATGTGAAACCTTCCAATTAATTTCTTTCCACTTATTATTCTTTGGTCTGCCAACAATTTTAGCTAATCATATACCCTTAATCAAAATGGCTTTTACAGGGAGCATCTCCAGATTTAAAACCAGTTATTGACTGTATCAAACCCTGGAGGATTGGGGAGGAAGATGAGAGTAGAAGAGAAACATTTGCAAACATGCACTTAAGACTTTTTTATATTTTAATGACTTTTTCAGGACCACACCCATTTTATCATTTAACTATTCTACAAAAGAGCTTACTGCATTTTTGCAAAAGTTAGACTGAAAATATATCTATAAACAACATTATTTCTTTACTGGTAGTCACTTACAAACTGTTGCTGTTATATGTTTATATGCTCAGAGTAATTCTCCCCCTCCTCAAGATTAATTTTCATTTTTCTCAGATGTATTTTCTGCATAAACTCAAGTAAAATAACATTCTAGATGCTCATGGAAAATTCTCTTTTTCCCTCTGCAAATATTATGCTGAAATCTGTCATTCATTCTATGTCTCAAATCAACAAATGGTAAATATTTCAATATAGTTGTCTGGTATATTTTGGTATTTTCCTCTCAAAATTCCTTTAAAAGAAAAAAGTATGCCCTTCACTTAACTAAAGGTATCTGTAAAGAAACTAAAAACAGACTGGGGAAAAAAAAGTGTCTTTGTTCTCCTTTATTGTTTCACACAAGGACCTTTGTACTTACAATAATGCTATGCAAAATGACTTCGTGTTCTATCAATAATACATTGAGGCTCAGTTTATTTCATTTTATATTATTTTTACTCCGCTTGGCAAATAACACACTCTCGACTTTCTCATTCTAATCAAACTGTAGAATGCTAATAAAACAAATCCAAACTAATAAAGCTTATTTCCTCTGTATTAATCCTCTTAAAGTTATCAGGGACTCACATCCTTAGATATGACTAGTATAATCAGACATAATGTGGGAAGATAAAATATGGCTAAAGGAACTATTAACATGCATAAGTATTTAGACAAAAACATAATAACAAAAGCTTTACCAAACTTGATTATTTAAGACGTGTTGGGTGGAGACTCATCTAAGGGAAACATCTAATGTGATTGTACCCCTAAGACATCTGCATCTTATTATTTTAGTATTCATCAAAAACATTTCTTAAATTTTATTTTTACATTGATCCATTTGTTTTGAAAAAGATTTCAACCTGCAAACCACAAATTTGATAATTGCTTTCCTAAGTGCTTAGGAGGACTGAATCATTCTAGACATTCTTTGCTTTTCACAAAGAAGAATTTCCTCTAAAATCTAGTTTAGTTTAATTATAGCAGTCCGGGTGTGATTTCTGTTTATATCCCTCCGGTTGAATCTGCTCTGGCTGGGTTTGGGTCAGAGCTATTTCTAGGAAATGCCTGCTACTTTTTCTTAAACTAAAACTTCTTTGCATTTTTCTTTTGCTGGCTTGACGTCTTTGTTACATTAACGTGAGAATAGGTAATTCATATGTACACCGATAACATCTGTAAGCGTCGGGGAAAGATATCTGATGCAGCTAATAATAAAGTAGGTTGCCGAGTATGTGGGTTTGGTAAATGTTCTCCTTGATTTATTTAAGCCACCATATGAGGTAAAACTCTTCATTCCCAGGTAACAGCTATTAAACGTGGTATAAGTGAAATCAACCAATCAGTTGAGAAGTAGAGAGAAGGCAATGCAGAGCAATGATACACAACAACCCCAGGATTCCTGGGAAGTGATCTGTTGGGCTTCAGGAAGCACTAGAGACAGGGCCCCAGAGGCAGCCTGGCCTATGAGCACTCGCTCCTGCTCTTACGCTTGAGTTTACTTCCATATCTTCCTCTTGGCATGACAACGTTATCTGGTATAAGAGACAAAAAATGATAGCTGGGGTGAGGCCCAGAGGTGTTGGGGGAGGAGGGTGTGGCGGAGGGTGAGAGGATTCACCAGAGACAGAGTGGGGAGCTGAACAGGTGGATCTACTGAAATATACTGCTGAGGGGAGCAGCGGGTGGGGCAGAGAGAGGTCTGCTGCCTATGTGGGTCAGCTCCCTGACTGGGGATCAAACTCTTGCTGCAGTGGCTGGTGATAGCTTCACAGTGCTGAGACTTAACCCCTTGTGCCACCAGGGGGGCCTGCTTGGTAGTTGCTTTATAAAGTTCCCTATCACTATGATGGGAAGAGAGCGCACTTACATGTGTGCACAAGAGTACCAGGCTGAAACAAGTGATACTCACTGTGATTCAGGAACAGCTTACCTGCCCTCTTCAGATGTTCAGTCAAACAAATGTGGTAAGAAGCAGTTCACAACCATTCAAGGTAGGTGGGATTTGGTCAGCATGAGACCCTCAGTGTGAATGTTCTGTTATATTCAGGTAATTTCTACCAGGTCTGAGATATCAGACAACTTGAGATCTCTCCATTTGAGACAACACTATACTTGAGACAAATGATTTTCTAAAGCCTTGTGAACTTTATTCTAGACAGAGAGGTTACATCTGATACCTAAAAGGAGCTCTCATAACGAAAAATTTCACATATATTATATTAGTGTGTCCAGGCCAAATATCCTACACAAATGGAAATGTTGAGAGAGAGGGGGAGAGAGGGGGGGAGGTGCGGGGTGGGGGGAGAGAGAGAGAGAGAGAGAGAGAGAGAGAGAGAGAGAGAGAGAGAGAGAGAGAGAGAGAAAGGGGTGTGGAAAGGGAGACAGAGAGAGAGAGATTTAGATTATAGAGTTCACTTTGTCCTACCCACACAAGGCCTGGCTTCCAATTAAAGGCATCCTTTCTTTCTCTGCTAAAAGATAAGAGAAAAAATTAATTCTTCTGGACTATACCATCAAAATGTGCAAAACTGTACCAATGAAAACTAATCAAAAATTCAAACTAACTTTATTCCATATGTTGTGATTTCATCTTTTTCTCACCCAAAGGGGCAATAGGAACTTAAGAGAACATATACTGGTGGGCGATATTGGCAGCTTTCTGCACAGCAACCAATATTGATATCCACTTCTGCCCAGATACATGTTTTCTTCTTGATTCTTTCTGAAAAGAAAAATTAGTTCCTATGCCCAAGAATGGGCTGACCCAACACTGAATGTAGGCGGGTATCTTGTTGACTCCTGCCCATAATAAGCATGAAGGTACTGAGATTTTTTTCCTTTTTTGCATTTTCTTGCAGAGTATTCAGGGAATTATACCATGAGTCTATGGAATGGGCATGATAATGGGCTTGTTGAGAAAGAGAAATGAGCTTAGAGAGGCATCCTGTAATTTACCAGGGTACAAGGTCCTCATTTTACACACGTGCCCCCCCCATTTACTGATTTTCTAGGTTTATATTCATTAAATTTTATAATTATGCATTTATTTTGTGTAGTTATTGAGTTAATATCTGTCTTCTTTATGACTGAATGCTTCCTAAGGGCAGAGACTTAATTTATCTTGCTGTTAAGTAGCAAGTGAAGGGGCTGTGGGTCCCGGATGGTGGAATACAAAGAACTTGAACTCACCTCCTCCCATGAACACAACAAATCCACAACTAAATATAGATTATCTACCTAGAAGCAAACCTGAAATCCAGGTAAACAGAGTCTCCTCAACAATGGATGAAAAGTCAATACCCAGATGATTATGATCATCTCAAGTAAAGCTGAGAGCATAGTGCAATTATTGACAAACTAGTGTGTGATTGGAACATGGGTTTGGAGACCAACTGCGGGGTTGGAGTCTCTACCTTACCAATTGGTAACTCTGGGACCTTGTACAAACTATGTAGGCTCTCTGTGTCTCAGTTTTTCATCTACAAAACAGAGATACTATCAATGTCACAAGATGGTATCTGGATTGAAATGAACTGTATATGGAGCACTTAGAAATAGTGTTGGTAATGTCAGGTGCTATGTGAGCTTTATTTTTTTCTTTACAAATTTTATTGATTTGTCATAAGTATATAATTTTGGGGGTGTAATGTCACACTTCCATATGTATACATACTTCATTCATGCTACACCAAAGCTGTCACCCAATCACCTCTCCTTTCCTATACCCTCCCCTTTCCCCCTGGTAACCAGCATATTTTTCACAGACTTTAAGAATTATTTTTATTATGTTTTAATAGTTTTCTTTTGTATTCTGCAAATAAGTGAAACTATCCGGTGACTGTTTTTCCCTTTCTGATTTGTTTCATTTAGCCATCTTAAGATCCATTCCATTTTTGCCTAAAAGTGCACTATTTCACTTAACAGCTGAGTAGTATTCAATTGAGTATATACTCTATAATTTTTTATCTAGTTCTTTGTAGATGGGTGTTTAGCTTGGTTTCATGTCTTGGTTATCATGAATAATGCTGCTATGAACATAGGCATGCATAAATCTTTTGAGTTAGTGTTTTCATATTCGTTGGGTAAGCACCAAGAAGTGGTTCTGTTGGATCATATGGTGTTTCAATTTTTATATTGTTGAGGAATTTCCATACTGTTTTTCATGGAAGTGGTATCAAATTACGTTCTCACTAAATGTCACTGGATTAGTATACCTTTTTCTCCACATCCTTGCCAACATTTGTTGTTTCCAATCTTTTTGATATTGGCCAATCTCATGGGGGTGACGTGATATCTCATTGTGGTTTGATTTGAATTTCCCTTATAATAAGTGATACTGTATGTTTTTCTCATGGGCCTATGGGACATCTGTATATCTTCTCTGGAGAAATGTCTGGAACAATTAAGCAAGAAAAAGACATAAAGGAATACAAATTGGAAATGAATTGAAAATATAACTATTTGCTGATGACATGGCATGCAAATAATGAATTAAAGAAAAGAGAGATTCAGAAGACCCTATCTTTTACAATTGCACCAAGAATGATGGAATACCTGGAGTAAGCTTAGTAATGGAAGTGAAGGATCTATACATTGAAATCTGTAAGATACTATAGACTAAAATAAAATAATAAACAAAGAAATGTTAAGATACCCTGCATTCAGGATACATTCTAAAAATGACTATATTACCTAAAGCAACTTACAGAGTCAATGCAATACATATAAAAATAACAATGGTATTCTTTAAAGGAAATATAACAAACAATTATAAAATTTGTATTGAACTACAAAGATTCTGAATAGCCAAAGCAGTCCTGAAAGAAAGGAAAAAAAATGGAGGTATCACTCTCCCTGACTTCAAACTATTCTACAAAGTGTTAGTAATCAAAACACTACTACATTAGAACAAAAACAGAAACACAGACCAATCACAGGGTCTAGAAATAAACCCACAGAAGCATGGACGGTTATTCTTTGACAATGTAGTCATGACCATATAATGACAAAAGAAAGGCCTTTTCAACAAATTGTGTTGGGAACCTTGAACAATCACATGCTAAAAAGAAGAAAAAGAAAAGAAACTAGACCAGTACTTAGTTACATACACAAAAATAAATGAAAAATGGATTAAACCTTTGGATATGACCTGAAGTCATAAAATACTTAATATAACATGTAGGTGATACACTCCTGGACATCAACGGTGGGAAACAAAAGCAAAAACGAGCAAACAGGACTATGCCAAACTGAAAAGCAGTCATACTATGAAAGAAACCTCCACTAAAACAAAAAGGCAACCTATGGACTGGAGAAAGATATTTGCAAATTACATGTCCATTAGGGAGTTAATTTCCAAAATATAGAAAGGACTGAAACAACTCCACAACATGTTTGTTAAATAAATAACAGACAGACCCTCAGGTGATTTTTTAACAAATTACACAGAGAAAGGGATGAGATAAGTATTTACAATTTCACAGATCTGAGAAGCTGGCACACAGTTTTCTATTTTGTCCCCAAGCCCTGATCTCTTTTTCTCCATATTATTCCTAGATACATTTAAATCTAGGGTATCATTTCCTCCTCATCCCCACCCCACCCCCAACCTTGACTCAAGGAGTTTTGTGCGCTAATATGGGTGCATTTCAGTTTGTCTGCTCTGTGATACCTGTGGATGGGGGGTTGGAGGGTGGAGAGAAACTCTATTAAGAGTGAAAAACATTGATATCATTTTTAATCTCCAATTCTCTACGCATACAAAGAAAATTACTATCTTAGTAAATTTATATTTAATTCTAGTTTGATCAAAACTAGATTAGTTTATTTTCATCATTAAATTGTAAAATAAAAACATTTCAAAGAGAAATAAAAAATACTCATTATTATATTACAAGGAGAGAAACTCTGTTTTGTAATAATTTATGATATATTATATCCTAGGTTATAAATTTTAGAAATTCACTTAAAAAGTAGATTATATTAAGCATTTTATTCTAGAACAATTTTCATTCTGAGTAATTCCCCATGTTATTTAATAGTTTTCAAAAGTAGAATTTAAAAATGGGTGTGTTTCTAAGTTGGAAAATTTTTTTATAATTACAAGATTATTTTTTTTAAATCTAGTATGCTTGTAATTTTTCTATAATATTATAAATGATACTGTTATCTACATCCTCAACAGAGAGCAAAAGGAACTTCATCTAAATATATTAGGAGACAGACAGGGAAAAAATCCCTACAGAAGACACTGCCTTTATGTCAATCTAGAAGCCCAAAGAATATTTTATTTCTGGTTTCAAACTTGCCCATTACATTTTAGTAATTGCACATTTAATCCTTTAACTTTCATATTTGTTCAAAGACCCATCACCATCTCTACTCAAGAAATATAAGCTCATTGATTGACTCCTGTCTGCTTTTCTATGAAGAGTTTAAGATTTGAAGTCTTAAAGCAACCTTCAGAAAGAGAAGGCAATTTGAAGATGAAGATACTAGAACAAATTTGAAAGCAAGTCAAAGAATAAAAATAAAAATATGTGAATGAGAAATTTTATTTCCCAGCCAACACTTAATAATCAGGAAATCTGAGCCATTAAAGAATGCTTAAGAATTAATTTTTGCTTTCACACGGGGTCAAGAAATGTAGAGATGAAAGGTTATGTATTCTTACTTTATCTTGCCAGTAGTGGAATGCAAAGGTGCAGAGTTTATATAATTTTCCTAGGGGTTAATTTAGAATAAAATCTAAATTCTACCCAGGTTTACCAGCCTCCACTTAACCCCCTCAGATTCCCTACCCCTTCACCCCCATGGTGTTCTCCCCATAACACAAGGCACACAAATGTCCTGGTTTCCTGCTTTGAGGTGGGTTCTTCCTCCTGACAGGTAATCATGGAAGAATCTCTCTATCTCTATGTTCTGCCACTGTCACACCTCTACTCTCCTGTAACCCCCAGCACTCCCTGTCACCCCCAACTCTGCTTGTTTTCGTCCTATAAAGAGCAACGGAAGCAACAGGAAAAATTAACACACTCTTGTTAACCCTTGCACTCACCTACTAACCTCTGTGCTCACATGCTTTGCCTACTTGCCTGTCATCACAGTGAAATTTTCTCTGACCTTGTCTAAAATACCCCTTCACCAGGACACCAGCTTCCATGTCTCTTGCTTATTCAATAGCATTGCTCCAAAACCACATTTTTTTCACAACATCAGTTTTCCCTCTATAATCTCATCCACACACAAACACGTGTTATTTTTCCCATGTTAAAAAGACAAAGCAAAACAGAAAACCTTTCTCTTGACCATATTTGTCTTGTTTACTGCAGACCTTATCTTTGCTCTTCTTCCCAGCAAAGTTACTTAAGTAGTTGTTTACATTTGCTTGTTCTGATTCTGATCTTCTTATTCTCTTTTTAATTAACTTCAGTAGGTTTCCCTCTTTTTAACTCCCTGCCAAAAATGCTAATATATGCTGTTAATTTCCATGGTCGATCTGTTCTGTTGCCCCTTGGCTATATTTCTCCATTTGGTCCCAGGGACACCAAACTTCCTTGATTTTCCTTTTATTCCACTGATCGCTCTTTCTCAGACTCCTTTATGGTGCTCATGTCCCCAATCACTTAATGATGGGGTTCCACATAGCTTCACCCTTTACCTTATTTATATTTCCATATCATTTATTTCCAATGGTGTAAAATACCAGAACCTCTCCTGAAATTTAGAGTAATATATTCAATCATGTATTTATTATATCTGCTTGTATGCCGAATAACACCTCAACATCAACCTGACCAAAAGTAAGTCCTGAAACACCCCATTCCTTCATCACCAAAGTGTTCTATCCCCAGCTTCTTCATTAATGGTGACTACATTCTTCTACTCATTCAGCCAGTAATCCTTGATATCTCTTTCTCATGCATCCCATATTTGATCCAAAAAAAATTCCCATTGGCTTTACATACAAATGTGTCCATGCCCCACCATCCTTACAGTTCTCGTACAAGTCACCACCATCTTTTGCCTAGATTAATGCAGCTGCCTCCTAACTGTTCTCCCTACTCCTACACTTGCTTCTTCAGGATCTCTTTTCAATTCAGTGGTCAAAGCGATCCTTTAAATATATGTCACTCCTTTGCTCAAAATTTGCAATAGCTCCACATTTCTCTCCAAGTATTATTAAAATTCTAACTTTGGCTAGATGGCCCTACACATGCTAATTACATATAAGTTTTCTGACTGCTTTATTCACTAGTCTGTAGTCACACTGACCTCCTTAGACATGCTTAGAAGTCCTACCAGAGGACTTTATTCTCTGGCTATTCCTCATTTGTGTTTCAGTTCCTAAAGATAAGTCCCTCATCACTTGTTCAAAATGTGTCAGGGATGTCTATGATCACTAGCTTCTCATTTGTTCTCAGTTCCTCCATGCACTATTTTTCAGAGCATCTATCGGACTGAAATATGAAATATGGCTTATTTATCCTGCTTATTGTTTATCGTTCAACTCCACCTCTAGCATGTGAGCGCCATGAGATAGATATTGTTGTTTGACTCATGTTGGATTCTAATGCTTGGTACATAGCATGACTCAGTAAGTATTTCTAAAACGGACCTATGAATTAATGAATGTTCACATTTCTTAAGCTGTTTCTTTTGAGGTGTTCCCTTCGCCTGGGATATTCTTTGTTCACTGTTACATGGTGATTTATTCAGATATCAAAATCCTCAAAGGATTTAGGAAGGACCCATCAATTGCTTACCATCACTGACCCTATTTTCATAGTTCTTATTACTGACTTGGACCTGGGGTCCTGAAGACCCCTGGGGGCTCTTCTCCATTCTTGTCTCCATGAGAAAATAATTCAGTGTTGAGATCAGAATTAGGTGGAACAGCAAGAGATATAGTGATAGGTAAGCGGAAGGACAAGAAAGCTCTCTGAACAGAGGAGGGTCCCAAGTGGGTAGCCACTGAGGGGTCAAGGAGAAGGCACTTATATGGGTATAGTGAGAAAGAAGTGGGGGTTTGATCATTGGGTGTCTCAGAGTTGTGTCTCTCGGTGATTTGATGGGGTCCATGCTGTTTCCAAGGTTACAGAGGCCCACTGAGTTTCCTATGTTACTTGACCTGGCTTTCCAGAATCAGCTTTGGTCCATTGCTTTAGCATCCTGTTGTTGTATTGGTATTCTGAACATTCCATTTTTAATCGAGTTGGGGAGCACCCAGACTCCCAATGATTATTTCTTGTTCAGTTTGATAAGTGGGTTTGAGTCACCTGGGCCTGAGGCATTGGGCTTAGGGCACCTTCCTGGTTCCCACCAATTGTTTCTCAATCACATTGATAAGTGGACCTAGGACATCTGGGTTTGGGGGACACCCTCCTGGTTTCAAGCAATTGTCCCTTATTCAGACTGATAAATGATCTTGGGACACCTGGGCTTGGGACTTGAGGCACCATTTTCCTAACTGACTGCCTGTACCCATTGTCTAACTTCCTCATTAATCACTATCTAACATTGCCTCATTTTTTCAGTTTTATATTTATATATAACCTGCTCCCCCATGATTTCATTTTATTAGTATTTTATCCCTGGTACACTGTCTAGCATACATCAGGCACACACTTATTACATGAGAATATATCACACAATTAGTTTATAATCTGAAAGGCATTACATATTTATGTTTTAATAACAGATCCAAACAAGAATTCTTTCCCACTGCAGGTGAAAGTCCCCCTTAATAAGTATTCTACCAATTCAGCAATAGGAAAAAAGCTGAAAAAGAGGATAAAATATGATATTGTTATATTTAGAGACTAGCTATCATGATTTATCTAACTTAATCTTGAACTAGCTTGTAGACACATGACTCAAATATGTGGAGTATTGCATATCTCAGACTCAGTTATTTCTCTCATTTCATAAAGTGTCTATTATACTGACAGGTAAGTCTTTTCCTTGCTTTACTATTTATAAATGTACGTGTCGTTGCTTCCTTTTGTCTAGACAATCTCAATCCGTTGTCATTTGATTCATGTTTCAGTGACTGAATTTAGGCAGTAAGGGAATGTCCATTTTTCTGTATAGAATGAAAGCCATGAAAAGTGGAGAGGGAAGGCATTCTTTTTTAAAATTCAATTCGCTCTTCCCTAAGTTTTAAGCAATTATTTTATTGAGGTGACATTGATTTATAACACTGTATATGTTTTAGGGATATATGTTAACCACCTCTTCAAATACATGGTGCCACACTATACCCACCACCAAAGAACCCCTTATCACATAGTGTACCACTCCATTGGGTCACCTGCCCACTGTGTTCCAACTTACCATGCTCCTACTCTGGTAACCTCAGGTCTCCAGTAAGATTTCTAGGGTTTGTTTTGTCAATTCAGTTGCTTTGTTCTTTATATATTCAACATATGAGTGAAATCATTTGTTACTCATGTATCTCGTTCTGTTTCACTGAGCATAACCCACATTGTCACAAAGGGCAAACTTTCATCTCTTTTCATAGCTGAGTTGAATTCCAGTGTATGTGCGTGTATGTATGTATATGTATATACACACACACACACACACACACACACACACACACACACACACAATATCCTCTTAATCCACTCATCTGTCTTTGAACATATAGGTTCTCAATGTCCAGACTCCCATTTAGTAGGGCATTTTTTTCATTTTAATGATAGTTTCTTTCACTGTACATAACAATTTTACTTTGATGTAGTTCCATTTGTTTATTTTTGCTTTTGCTTCCTTAACTGTTGGAATTGAATCCCCTAGGATAACACTGATGCCAACATTGTGGAGTATTTTAACTGTTTTTCTTCATTTTTTTTCAGGTCTTACATTAAAATCTTCAATCCATTAAAATTAATTATTCTGTATGGTGTGAGATAGCCATCTAATTTGTTCTTTTTCTTATGGCTGTCTAGTTTTCCCAACACTATTTGTTGAAGGGAATTTCCTTCCTTCATTGGATACTCTTAGATACTTTGTAGTAAAATTAATTCTCCCTATAGTGAGGGTTTATTTCTGGATTCTCATTCTAGTCTATTGATGTCGAGTCTTATTCCAGTACCATACTGTTTTGATTAGTATAGCTTTGTAGTATAGGTTGACATCTGGGACCGTGATACTTCCATTCTACTTCATTTTTGTCAGAATTGCTTTGGTTATTTGGGGTTTTCTGTAGTTACGTGAAAATTTCAGTAATGTTTACTATTCCTTTGAAGAATGCCTTTAGAATTTTAATATAGACTGTATTAAATCTGTATATTGCTTTTGGCAAAATGACCGTTTTAACAATATTAATTCTCACAATCCTTGAAAAGAAAATATCATTCCTTTGAATGATATCTGAAAATATAATTTCTTTGTATCTTAACAATGTGTTGTAGTTTGACTATACAGGTTTTTTACTTCCTTTGTTAATTCCTAGTGCTTAGTTCTTTTTGCTGCAATTGTAATTGGGATTGTTTTTCCTGATTTTTTTCTCATCTAATTCATTGTTTGCATATAGAAATGCAACATATTTTTGCATATTGATTTGTTTCCCTGCCATTTGACTATTTATTTGTAGATCCTAATATTTCTTAGTGGAGTTTATACATTTTTCTGTGTATTTCATCATGTCATCCACAATAGTCACAGTTTCACTTTTCCCTTCAATTTGAATTCCTTTTATTTCCTTTCCTTGCCTAATTGCTCTAGCTAGGACTTTCAATGCTATGCTGAATAGCACTGGTAAACATGGACATCCTGTTATCATACCTGATCTTACAAGTAAAGGTTTCATTTTTTCCACCTTTTGAGTATGGAATTCACTGGAGGTTTCTAACATATGAGACTTTCTATCATAAGTGGTTGTTTATTTTTGTCTGATGCTTCTCTACAACTATTGATATAATCATGATTTTTATATTTCTTTTTGTTACTGTTGTAAATTACATTAATTGATTTACTGATACTGAAACTGCATCCACTTGATATAAATTCCACTAGGCTACAATGCGTGATTTTTTTTTTTTTTACTATATTGTATTGAATTCTGTTTACTAAGATTATGTTGAGGATTTTTGCATTTCCCCTCATCAAGGATATTGCTTTATACTTTTTTATTTCTCTCTTTTTTGGTGATGTTCTTGCCTGCTTTTGCTATTAAGGTAATCTTGGCCTCATAAAATGTGTTTGGAGGAATTTCCTCTTCTTTAATTTTTTGAAGTGTTTGAGAAGGATAGGTGTTAGTTTGTCTTTGAAGGTTGGTAGAACTCACTAGTGAAACCATCTGTTTCTGGGTTTTTGTTTTGGGAGGCTTTTGATTACTACTTCAATTTCCTTCCTTGATGTGTTCAAGTTTTCTATTTCATCCTGATTCAGTCTTGGAAGCTTGTGTGATTTTCAAAAGTTGTTCATGTTTTCTAGATTATTGAATTTATTGGCAAAAAATGTTCATAATAGTCTCTTATGATCTTTTGTATTTCTGAGATATCTGCTGTAACTTCTCTTTCATTTCTGATTCTGTTAATTAGAGTTTTCTCCCATTTTCATTAATGAGTCTAGTTAGAGACATGTCTATTCTGTTCAAGAACAAGTTCTTGGTTTCATTAATCTTTTG
The DNA here is from genome assembly GCA_004024925.1 of Scalopus aquaticus. Taxonomy (NCBI): domain Eukaryota; kingdom Metazoa; phylum Chordata; class Mammalia; order Eulipotyphla; family Talpidae; genus Scalopus; species Scalopus aquaticus. The sequence continues at coordinate 46,461 of PVIJ01002897.1, forward strand.
AACTGTTTTGATTTCCATTTTCTTTTGTAATTTTTATTTTCCTTCCTTCTGCTGGATTTTGTTTTCATTTATTCTTTTTCTAGATTCTTAATGTTTTAAGTTAGATTATTTACTTGAGTTGTTCCTTTTTTTTTAAAGATTTATTTATTTATGCATACAAACTTGGGTATAGGCCAGAGGTGTGGGGTGGTGAAAGGATTCACCAGAGACAGAGTGGGGATCAGAACAGGCAGATCGACTGAAATACACTGCTGAGGGTAGCAGCGGGAGAGGCAGGAGAGGTCTGCTGCGCCATTTGGGAATCTCCCTGGCTGGAGATCGAACTTGTGCTGCAGTGGTTCTGGATAGCTCCATAGTGCTGCACTTAACTCGTTGCACCACCAGGAAGGCCCTACTTGAGTTTTTTCTTTCTTTTTTTTTTTTTCTTGTTTTAAAGATTTATTTTTTTATGTATGCACAGAAGAACTGAGGTTTAGGCTAGAGGGGGTGGGGATGGTGGTGAGATGACTCACCAGAGACAGAGTGGGGAGCAGAACAGGCAGATCTGTTGAAATGCACTAAAGAGAGCAGCAGCAAGATTGGATAGGCTGCTGTGCCTTGTGTGGCTTAGCTCCCTGTCTCGGCATATAATTCAGGGCACAGAGGTGACAGTGTGATAGTGCTGACTCTTAACCCCTACGCCACCACAGAGACTCCTCTTGTTTCTTGACATAGGCTTTCATTGTTCTACAGTTTGCTCTTAATACTACTTTTGCTGTGTCCCATCGGTTCGGAGAAATCATGCCCCCATTTTCATTTATTTCCATGTATTTTTTAATCTTTCCTTTGGTTTTTCATTAACCCAGTAGTTACTCATTGGGGTGCTTTTTATCCTCCACAAACATGAGGTTTTTCTTACATTCTGCAGTTGATCAGATACTTTATATAATTTCAGTACTCATGAATTAGCATTTATATTTGTGATCCAACATGTGGTCTATTTATGAAAATGTCCCATGTACTTGATGTCGGAGGCCGGCTCCGACCGAGGTTGGGTTCCCGGGGGTGGTGGGGAAAGCGTCGTCAGCGGCGGCGGGTTCAGTGGGGAGAAGGGGGTGGGGAGCGAGAGACAGCACACACCAGAGAATGTGATCAGGCCGTTTCACTTTATTATTGGAGAACAGGGTTTTTAAAGCATAAGAAGAATTAACTACTGACAATGGCAGGGTGATTACAGATATTCAGATACATAATCAATTACATAGTTTGAGGGGAATCAAGGAACTTTAGAAGAATGTCTCTTATCTGAGGTAAATTCCAGCAAGGTAAAGGACATAATCTTCAACCTTTGCCCTAGGCCTAGGGTGGAGGCTGCTGTCTCCATACCTATTGTCTGAAACCAAGACCAATGATAAAAGAAACATCTTTATGCTAATCTCTGGAGGAACTAATATAAGCTGATTTTATCAGGCCAGGAAGGGAAATAGGGGAAGGGATTAGTTGTTCTTTGTTCAAACATTAGCCCTTGAGGGGCAAGGACACTTCATTGTTTCAAGGATATCTCGCTGCCAGGAGCTAATGAGTAAGGCCAATGCATGCAGGCATGGTGGAGAAACTTAGTGTTCTCCTGAAATTATACTTAAATTTATTTGCAAGAAGAAATATCGCATCCTGACTTTGGGAACACTTCTTTGAAGGCTCCCCCCATAGAGTGACCTTGTCAAGACAATATGGGGGTCTAGGTTGCGACAACTTGAGAAGAATATGTACTTAGCTTTTGGGGGATGGAGTGCCCTAAATGTCTATTAAACCCATCAGGTCTATCTCCTTGTTTAAGGATATTGCTTTTTTTTTTGAGTTCCTGTTTGATTAATTTTTCAAATGATGTAAGTGGGTTGTTGAAGTTCCCTACAACTATTATGTTGCTGTTGATGCTTCTTTTTAGGTCTGTCAATCATCTGGTATATATATAATTATGAGAGTTATGTCTTTCTGATATATTGTACTGATCCAGTAGTTATAATGTAAGTTCTCTCCCTGACACTTGTTACCTTTTTAATGGAAGTAAATTTTATCTGATGTAAGTATGGATATCCTTGCCTTTTTAAGAGCCATTTGTTTGTAGGATTGTTTTCCAGTCTTTTATTTTGAGCCTATGTGTACATTTTGCAAACAAATAGGTCTCTTGTATACAACAGAAAGTTGTACTTTGTTTTCTGATCCAACCATATACTCTGTGCCTTTTGGGTGGTGAACTCAGGAATTAACATTTAAGAAAATTATCTATCTGTTAGATCTGTCTATCTATCTATCAATCATCTATCAAGTATTTATTGCCACTTGCTATTTGTATTCTGGTTTTTGCAACCAGTTTCTCTCTTTGTTCTTCTGTTCTTTTCCTTTATATTTTGAAAGTTAACTATGTGTAGTGTTTTGATTCCATTTTTATCTTCTTTGTTTTCTAGGTATTTTTGCTCTGAGGATACCATGTAGTCTATATGTAGGATTGTGTACTTAAAAATCTACCTTAAATCAAAAGCAAGTTAATCTTGAATTTGTTCCACCAGTCCCTATTTTTAAACCCCCATTCCATATTTTGTGTTTTTGGATACTTATTCTGTTCTTAGTGAGGATTATTTTCTGTTTATAGGAGTTCTTTTAATATTTTATTGCAAGATTAGTTTAGAGGATATGGATTCTTTCAACTTATTTTGCATAAAACTCTTTATTATTCTTTCAATTCTGAGTATTAGCCTAGCTGGTTACAGAATTATCTGTTGGAGCACTTTGACTATCTCATGGCACTCCTTTCTGTCCTACAAAGTTTCTACTGAGAAATCCAGTAATAGTCTTATGGAGGTTCCCTTTTATGTGACTCTCTTTATTTTTATTTTTGCTATTTTAATATGCCTTGGTGCATCTATATGGGTTAATTTGTTTGAAAGTGTTTGAGATTCTTGTATCTAAATGACTGTTTTCATCCCTGGTTTGGGGAAGTACAGCTATATTTCTTCAAATAGTTTTTCTGCCGCTTTTACTCATTCTTGTACTTCTAGAGTCCCCATGAGGAAAATGCTGTTTCTCTTGATGCCGTTCCATAACTTTCTTATGTTGTTGTCATTTTTATTAATTTTTTTTTTACTTTTGTTGGTTTTAGGTATGATTTTCAGTACCCTATCTCCTATCTCATTGATTCGTTCCTTGACCTCATTGAGTCTATTGGTGGACCCTCTATTGGATTTTTTTTTTAGTTTAACTATTACATTCTTTATTTATGTGACTTTTGTTAGGAGATATTTTTTTCATATTTTCTCTGTAATTATTGTACTTCTCATTCTGTTTACTCATTGTTCTCCTAATTTTGATAAGCATCATTAAGACTTGTTTTAAAGTCTTTTGGAAGCTTGATCAGTTCTATTGCATTAAGATTCCCCCCCCCCCATGGTTTTATATTATTCCATTGATTTGGGGAATTTCTCTGCCTTCTCATTCTATTTGGTACTCTGTGCTTATTTCAGTGTATTCAGCTACATGTTTTTCCTTCCTAGTCTTAGGGTGATAGTCTTGTATTAGAATTGCAGGTTCCAAGGTATTGTCCTAGAGTGTTGGCCTTGGTTACTCTGCTTTCTTTGTTGCATTGGCTGAACCTCATCATCAACTGGAGCTCATGGCAGTCAAGGAGTCAAGCTGGGGTTGGGAAACGAGCACATATGTGTGGGGTTTAAAGATTGTTGCCATAGATTGCCAAGGGTATAAGCATCTCTGGAAGCTGCAGACACTTGAGGCAAGAGAGGGTTGTGCTATCGCTGTCTATTCAAAGCAGACACCCCTGTTGTGCTCTCATAGATGCCCAATATTGTAAATAATTGACCCATCAGTGCAGCCTACTTTTGAGTTCAGCAGATATTTGGGACAGTGCTTTTTCCCTGAGGGTCAGGAAAAAGCAGTGACTGGAACTGGATTGTGGGCCCTGTCCACACTCTGGAAAACTGCAGACTGCTTAGTATTTATGCCCTTCAAGGTTTATCAAGAATAGGGGAAGGCCAGTGCTTCTCAGAACCTTGGAAGCTAGCTGAAAGCAACATGAAGCTTTTTTTTTCTGCAGGTTGTTTTCTCCTGAGGAGACATACACTGATCAGGCTGCAGTAAGCTGGAAGCAATAGAAAAGCATAGGTAACCAAACAATGGAAGGATGAGCGCCTCGCCCATGCCCTGATATTTTTTCCTGGCATACCATAGCTAAGACTTTCCTAACATTTTCACTTGTCTCTGTGTCTTATTCTTATAGAGATGCTGGCCAGAATGACCTCTGCTCTCCTCCAAATGTGCTACTTCCCTGGTACATGTTGCTTCACTGTATCTGTGGAGGAAGAGATGCTAGCAGGACCTTATCATTCTGCTTAAATTTCCCTGAGACTTTGTTCTGCAGATTTCTATAATTCATACTAATTTGATGGAAAATGTTTTTAATTGCTTTTTCACTTGGAAGAACTTGCTGAGATCCTGTCAGTGTGATGACACATATTTGGTTAGATTGCTGTAGAATGTGGTGGTTCCCACAGGGTTTTCCTTTGATATCATTTTGTAGCAGTGAGTATAGCAACTAGCCCTGAGTGGTGGCACAGCAGGCTCCACACAGAGGCAGCATTCTACTCTGCGTCACCCTTCTTGTTACATGTGGACACAAATATTCACGTTAGAACTACGCATGCCCCACTATGAAATATAGTTTAATCCTACCATGCTAATGTTTAGTGGTCAGAAACTCAGAGAAAAAACTCAAATCAACTGAGATTTTGAAAAGCAGAACATATTGTCAATTTGAAGGGTATTATTTTCATGCTGTAGGTGTGGCTTTTGCCATTACTTTTGCCTTTCAGTAAGACTATAAAGTGGTGAGCATCCTGGACCATTGAAAATGTGGTGGCCTGTCACAGGAAATCTAGGTGACTTACAATGACTCAGGGCCTGTGCTGACTTGTTCAGAGGCAGAGGTAGGTTGACATTGATGATGGAAAGTCCCCACTCTTCCAAATTAGAAGAGTAGTTAATAGGGACTATAAGAGGATCCTATCGGTTTAGCTTCCACGTGACCCTCAGACATTGTCTGTTCCTTCATCTCTTCACGGAGTTGTCCCAAATATACCACCTTCCTCTCTGATGCTGCCATACCTGCTCTTCACGGTCATGTTTTCATCACTTCTGTGTCTCCACTTAACCTTGTGACCCTCCTCTAATTACTAGGGTGTTAGTAGCGACACTGGATACAATGGGAGGACTTCCCTGAAAGGTAGTTTTATTTGGTTAACTCAGTGTTAAAATACATATTAGAAGCAATGGGATAGGAGGTACTAGCAATGCTTCTGAACAGGTGAGGAAGAATAACAATGGATACCCTTACCAGAGTGGCAGAAGGCAGGGTTAAAGAAAATTCAGGGTAGAGAGTTGTGAGTGGCAGGATGAAAGAAGTGGCTGTATTCCGAGAGCAGCAGCCACCACATGTTAACGTATGGGCTTGTAAAAGAATAGAAAGGGACTGGGAACAGATATTGTGCAAGTAGTGGGGTTTAGAGAAGTAATTAAAACAATTTAAACAAATCCATCACATCTTCTATAATAAAAAACACTTGGAGAAACCAGGATTTACCCCTGTAGTGAATGCCCCTGGTGACTGCTTATTATACCAGAAACCTCTGGTATGGAACATTTGGCATATGCAGGGGAATTATTTTAGCATCTGTGGTAGATAGTTACGGTTTTCCAGCCTAGTCTCTTTTCCCTCTTCATCTTGTTACAGACCCAGATTTAGGGAATCACCACACTCCAGCTCTGAGCCCCAGAAGCCTTCAGCTTCTTTTTATGTGCTGACAGTGACATGCAATGCAGGTGTGGCTTAATACCATCCTCCTCACTGTGAAGACACTGGGAATGGTCGTATGACTCTGCAGAGAAACAGGGTCCTGGAAGCTTTGTCAGGACAATGGAAAAGGAGACTCTCTCTTTTCCATTGGAGTGAGTGCTAGAAGGCTATGATCATGTTTTGGGCCAGGTTGGGGTTTCAGGAAAACTTTCCTGAGGGAGAAGCCAATATAGAATAAGGCAGAGGAGAGTGAGTCAGTGACTCTCTGTCGCTTAAGCCAGTTTGAGCTGGTTTATATCACTTGTAGCCAGAAGAATCTGAAAAATAACAAATATTAGCTAATAAATACATAGTGACTACATGTGCTTCTCATACCAATCTTTTATAAACAAATTCATTTAATCCTCTAGATCCCTATGAGTTTGATGTTATCATATCCCCATTTTACAATGATTCCCAAGATCAGCTAACTAGTCAATAACAGATTCAGGATTCAAACCCAAGAGATCTAGCTCTAGAGTTGGTTTCCACGGCCATTATGTCACTAACCTCATTGAGCACAGAATTAATTTGAAAGGAACTGTCATGGTTTCCAGAGTTACTGGGCTGACCCCAACTTAATCAGATACGTTTTCTGAGGTTTAGAATTCAAGAGAGTATAAACTCCTCTAGGGCAAGAACTACATTTCATTGTTTAACCCTGTGTCTAGCACATGTGTGGTTTGTGATTATACAGTCAAGATGTGTACTAAACTGAAATAAAGGCAAGACTATTTACAAACTGGTTGATAGTTTACTTCTAGGGTAGAGAATAAAGGTTTGGTGCCAAGAACCCAAATAAAAGTGTGTGTCCACTCCTGCACAAGTGAGCATTATTGCTGAGGGACAGAGCTGTAGGGAGGATTGCGTATAGGTCTGCAAAATGAAATGTCATTCATATTCAGCATCTGAAAAATCTCTCTGTCCCTCCCTCTCCTCCAGACCTCTCCACCCCAATTCTCAGTAGCTAGGTCTGCTGCTTGAGTCATAAAGGCAATAAATTTTCTGCACTCTCTCTTGGAACCCGCTTTGGTTCCAACTACATCCTCTCTGCGTTCAGCAAGTTCTATTCACTTTGCTGCTTATGCCCTTGGATTCTGAGCATGGGTTTTCTTCTCTTTTGCTGCCTGTCTTCTCCATGGCACCCTCCTTCCTTCAAACGTCCGTTCTGATCAGATGGACAAGTCAGGCTTTACCCAATTAGTCCACTTTAAGTAGCTTACCCTGTACTTTATTAAAAGCAGAATCCATATTGGGTTGACAAGATTAGAGGAAAATATAAAAATAAATTACTGTATTAAAATTAATTAAATGAAAAGCTGTACCTAATACCAGGAAATGATGGACTTCACAGGAGCAGTGAAGCCCTTAGTTCAACAAATGATTTTTAAAAATCCTAAAAACTCCCTATCCAAGGCTGAATTAAATATTCTCCACCAAATGCAAAAGCAAAATGATGTTAATTTTGGCTTTTTGCACAAAGTGAATAAAAAGTTCATTCTGCTCTTTGCTCTGCAGGCAAATTCTTTTGATTACAACATTATTCCACAGGTTGGGTGTTATAAATAACACCACTTCACACTTAGAGAATTGTTCTGAGGAGCTCTAGGAATTTTTGAAGACATTCACACAAGTGCACCAGTGAATACATGAACAGGGCTACATGTTTGAGTCCTCAGTTTAAAATGTATTGAGTGCCTATTAGGAAAAAAGTTCTATGCCAAGTGATGGGCATACCGAAAATGTATGGAAGCTGGAAAATAGCCATGATATAACCGGGATTAAAATTAGACAAAATTTTTTTGAATTTTCAAAAAAAGATTTATTTTATTTATGCATACAAGAGCTGAGGTGTAGGCCAGAGATGTGGGGAGGTGAGAGGACTCACCAGAGATGGAGTGGGGAGTAAAACAGGCAGATCAACTGAAATACACTGCCGAGGGGAGCAGCGGGCGAGGCAGGACAGGTCTGCTGCACCATGTGGGAAGCTCCCTGGCCGGGGATCGAACTCATGCTGCAATGGCTGGCAATAGCTTCAGAGTGCAGAGACTCAACCCCTCGCACCACCAGGGAGGCCCTTTTTGTATTTTTTTATACCCTGTTGCCAATTATATTTAAAGCTTAGCTTTCGATAAATCCAATTTCATTTACTCACTAACAATATAGGGCATTAAAATAAAATTTTATTGGATATGGAATAAGTTGGGGGGGAAATAAAACATAATGAAATTAGCTAGATGCTTTTATTCTCATATGTATTTTGAATTTCTGATACTGCATTCCCTTTAGAAATCAAAATGCCTTTTCTCCATTTTCTGCTGTGTACATGTTTTGATGGAGATAGGACTGGAGGAGATGAGGCACAGGAGTAAAAGAGGCAAATAATGGGACAGGCTTTTTTTGGCTGTCTCTTCCTCTTCCAAAGCAAGTCCTCATGACTACACCCAAGTAAGCAAGTGAAAAACTGAGTACAGCACAGAAGCTGCTGGGGTGCACCCAGTTGATCCCTAGAGAGCTCTGTGACCAACGGCTTGGATACAGTCCTTTCAGCCTCTGTTTTCTCACCTGTGAAAAGCAAATAATCAGAGCATCAGCCTCTGAGGGTGGCTGTACAGATAAATGGTGTCAATGTATATAAAACTTGTAACACAAGCTTGACATATAGCAAGTGCTTGGTATATGGTAGGTCCCGAGTCGAGCTGGCACTATGTTCTGGGCCTTAATAGAATTTCAAAGCCTTGTCTTATTATCCACCCTCTTAGAGGCTTGATCACTCTGCATCCCAAACTCTGCCTTAATTTTCTTCATAGTACACATTACCATGCTTATATATTTATTTCTATATTAACTGTCTTCCCATCTACTTCTCTGAGGTAGCTAATGTGACTCCTATAAATGAAAAAGCAGTGTCAAGTTTTTTACCCCCTGCCACTAGAACTTAAGTTCTGTGAGAGAAGAGACAGGTTTATTTTGTTCCTAGAGGCATGCCAAGGTTCTAGAATGGCAGAGTAGGTGCTCAATGGATGTGAGTGAACTGAATGAATAGCTAGCTGTTCCTGAGGGCATAATGTTCCCTGGTCCGCATCAGGCTTGAGGTATCTTCATCCTGGAATCTGAGCTCAGCATGGAGAGGCTGAACATGCTCTGCTCTGGCTTTGAGAGAGACCGCAATGTTGAGGGTCCCCTTCGATTGCTAATGGGTATTATTTCTCTGCTGAACTAGTACCTTGCACTTCCCTTAGCACATTCTCCTAAAATTCCATACCTCACAAAGTGATAAAAAATTAGCCAACTAGGCCCAGGATGTGTATGTGGTAAATTTGTATATTTACCAATTTCAGCAAATATATAGAATCTGGGAGATTTCGGATGAAAATGCACAACTTCAGGTTTCCTTTAAAATTCAAAGGTGTGGGCCTCCTTCGTGGCACAGGGGTTATGTCTCAGCATTATCATGTTATGACCTCTGTGGCTTGAGCTCGATCCCCACATCTCTGGCCTACACCGCAGTTCTTCTATGCATAAATAAGGAAATAGGTTACTCTGATGTATTTATTATGAGACTGCCTTGCAGGCTTGATGGTTACCCTTACTTCTAGGCATTTGAGATTATCACTCTGCCGAAGGGAGAGGGTCTTGTGGACTTTATCACTCAGTCATCATGGACTTCTGCTAAACTGATGACAATTTAGTTTTGTTTCTTCTTTGATGATGTGAGAAAGTCATATTTTGGTGTTGACTTATGTCATTTAACTTTATGCCAGCAATGTTTTGAGTTATATTTCTGCAGGATATCAATTCACAAAGAAGTTGTGAGAAATTGCTATTCCTTCAGGATCTCAAATGAATCTGATTTAAGTACACCCATGTTCTTTATGGTTTTTTTGTTGTTTTTTAGCTATGATCATACTTATTTGCTGGGATATGAGTCAGCAAGTCTCTATCACTTATAGGTATTATAGGGAAAATGGGTTCATAGTTTAAGACTGGTAAGCACAAACTGAATTAAGTTTCTACAGATTTCTTGGCTTTGCTTGCTGGCATTGTGAATCTCTAATGGACTGAGGACTCAGTGGGATGGAAGGAAGCTGCTATGCTTTATATTCTTTACTATCTTGGTTTAATTAAAGACCCCACATTTTTTAAATCACAAAAATCGGCTGGGCAAGTATGGTAATTTTTGCTGCAGAGAGTTTATTCCCCACATTTTGCAAATCAGCTTTAACTAGAGCCATGAAAGGAATAGTACAAAGGTGCCACTCACATCCTGGATTCCCAAGAACAGTGTTTATGTAAAATATGCCAAATAACCTTTAAACAATGATCACGGATATTCATTCATTAGCTTCTTGTTACTGTCAGGCATTGTACCAGGCTCACTTTCTATATGTTCCCTCTTAATCTTTACAGTAACCCCCAAGGCAGATAAAATATTTGTACCACTTTACAGATGTGGAGTCCAAGGCTTAGGGAATTAATACCCTATCCAAGAGCCTACATAGAAGGAATTACATTAAAACATCAGAAAATATTTCATACATATATTTTTGACATGTATTCTTTTAATGATAATAAAGAAATGGCTAGTATTTACCTAGATACTTATTATGAGTATGACACATATGGATTTTATATGTATTATGTAGTTTACTCCTCCCACTATGAAGTGCTACTATAATTTTCATTTTTACAGATTAAAAACTAAGTTTGAGGTAAGGCTTGTAACTGATGCCTCATCAAAGAATCAGTGATTTGCAGGCTAACTCTGCACATCTGGGGAGATGCCTATGTCCATGTGCTTAACTGCTATTCTGGACACCCCAGAGATCTGCCTTGAACATCTGCTCTTTATAAAGTTCCATGATAAGTACTGATATTCAGCCAGGGTTTAAAAGCACCAAACAAATTAGAAGGATGCGTATCTAAAGCATCAAAACTGCATCACTAAGACAAGCTGAAAAAATTCCAGTCAATCTTTTAACAACATCAGAGAAGGGTCTTCTTGTCTTTCAATGTGTTTACATACCTGTTTTATTCTTTGTGTGTACAATTTTGCCTAGCAGGTTTTTCCTATTTAACACCCCGCTCCCTCAAACTTGTCTTAATGAATTGCATGTGAGAAATCACACAACCCACTATGCCACCTGCTCTCCAACACGTGGCTGCAGCCACCACCGGGGCGTAAGGTGGGTTTCTCTGCTTTGTTGATGTTTCCCACAACTGGAAGGGGGTGTCTCGGCTTCAAGGTGTGCCTGCTGCTGTAATAAAGAGGTTGACAGATTCCCCAAGAATGTAACAAAGGCCTAGAGGAAGGCATGTTTGGAAAGAAAACTGGAAGTGAACGCCAGAACTTTACAAAGAGCTCCCAAAGTAGGCCCTTGTAAAAGTGAATAATGAGCTGCATAGACTAGTTCCTTCATGCTGAGTTCGACACACATCTTCAAACTTAAGATTGTCAAGGAAGCCGATGCTCGGAAATCCTTTCATCTTAATTAAAGTTATGTGGACTACGAACTATTTTTCCTTTATATAAGCTCTTATTCCTGTGCAGAAATTTCTATTTATCTAATTTGAGCTTCAAGGTTAATCTTGGTTTAAGACTTTCACTCACTGGGAGACACAGTCCATCTGGCTGCACCCGATCGCGGGTATATGCGCGGAACCACCAGGATTGGCTGAGCTCTGAAACCTCTCGCTGGCGGTGCTTTTTTCACACTGTCTCCTTCCACAGAAAAAAATGGGCTGTGTAGTCCAGTTATAAGTGAAACCATTCGATATTTTTCTTTTTCTTTCTGGCTTATTTCACTGAGTATGATTCCCTCTAATTCCATCACTTATAACTGGACTATAGGGAGGCCGGGTGGGAGCGAGACACTCAGCGGTGGGGGAGGGGAGAGGGGAGGGTAAGGGCACAAAATGGAAGAGAGGAGAATACAGGGGACCATGGAGATGGATCACGGGTGAATTGGTGGTGGGCTGCCCAAGGGGAATGCAAAATGTAAAAGACATAAATAACAATAAAAAAATTAAGAAAAAAATGGGCTGTGTATCTGGGGAAGATAGATGGAATGAGAGGATCGTGAGGAAGGTCACAGAGCTTTCTATTTTAGGAAAGCTCAAGCCACAATCCTTAAAGGTGGACTTTCTGATAAAACTTGCCCTCGGATACAGTGACTGAGGTTTCCATGGTGGGGAAAGTGGGAGGAAGTGGGAGACATTGGAGATAAAGAAGGGAAGTGTGCTTTATTACAGAGTGGGATTTTTGCAGACTTTGAGACAATTGACATATTGGACTACTTGGCAAAAAATGCTCCCTAATTTTCTTCAATAAATCTATGTTGGATTGAATTAAGCTGATGATGTAGATGATTCGTGCTTTTGATTTCAGAGAGAGAGAAATAAATCATTAATAAGTTGCAGAAGATATTATTTGGGATCTCATTGGAATGTCCTGGAATTTTTGATTGTTTGCCTTCCCTACATGATACGGAGGCATCTTAAGTGACATTATGTTATTAATGACTGAGAAATAATACTTGCTAAAGATTTGGTAAATGAATAAAGGTAGACTCTGATGTATATAGTAATACCCCAAGTCTTCGCATGTCGCTGACGTTGTTAATCAATCATAGGTCTCTTCCCATATGCTGTGGAATGCAATCTCATAAACCTTAAAAGTAACCTTTGTTTACCAATCAATGCTAGCATAATATATGAAGTCTGTTTACCATTGTGGGTCTGAAATTTAATTTGTCTAAGGTATTGCCAAAATATTTGTAATATATGTAATATGTACGATTTGTTTTCCTACTGAAACTGACCCCATATTCTTTCCTTCCAAGTTTCACAAGAAGTCTCTACAAACTGGCTTGGAATCTCATCCTCAGTTCTTTATTTTGCCTCCAGGAGTTACAATGCATGTATCTATGAAACTTCTGATAGACCTCTGACATAGAGAGGAACGTATTCTGATTAAGATATTCACATTTATATCACTGAGGCAGAATGGCTTTCAAAGGTTTTCTGTAGTTAGTGCATGAAGTTATACATCTGGCCAGTTTTCACCTAAGAGAATTAAATTTTCTACAAAGTGTAATTTAGTCAGGAAACCCGGGTTCACATTCTGGGTGAGATACCACTTGTGCAACCTTGAGCAAATTATCATAGAAATCGGGGTGTTGGTTTCTCTTATTTACAAGGAGAATGGGCTAGCTGCTTGTTAACGTCTTGTTTTGGGTCTGTTTGTTTCATCACTAATCTAACTGTGAAAAGGAATTATATTCTTCACCAGATAAATAAGAAAGTTATTTTATATGACTGGCTTCTCATTCATTCATCAAAGGAGAATGTGCCGGAGAGAAAGAAGCGGGAACTCAGAGCAGCTGGGAGAACTTCAGAGAAGTCAGCTCCTCAAACACATCCTGTGGCATGGAAGATTGGTCCTTTTTCAATAAGGAACATATTTTCCCTGACATGCTTCTGAAACAGATACTAGATAATAAGAACACAGGTTGGAAGGATTCCAGAGAGTTTTGACTCCTTGCTTACTTTAGCAAAGATTAAGTTGTGAATAGTATTTTAGTTGTTGCATTTCTTTACCTATTAAGTGACAAATACAATTCCTCCAGATCATCATATTTGGAGTCTTGTTTTTAAACTTTGTAATTATTTTAGATTAAGTCAATTTTGTAGAGTAAATTTACTTAGTGGTTCAAAAATAACAAAAAAAAGATAGATTACTACTACTAAAGTTACCTTATTCAGTTTCTTGCATGTCCTTAAATACAATTCCTAAACTTTTAAATATACTATTTACCTATATCTATCCGTATTCTATCTATCTATCTATCTATCTATCTATCTATCTATCTATCTATCTATCTATCTATCATCTATCTATCTATCATCTATCGTATATATATTCATGTATCTAATAGACACACATTTTGTATCTTGGGTCTTTCACTAAATATTCCTTGGGATCTTTTAAAATTAGTACTTGGGAAGTATCTTATTTTACTTTGAAATTTTGAAATATTTGGCATAGCATCTCATTATGTACCATGCTTTGATCTTATTGATGGATTTTTAGAGTGTTTCTAATTTTTTGTTATCACAGAAAATGCTGCAATGAGTATTATTATTCATATATCATATTTTTATGTGTGCAACTTTCTGGTAGGAGAAATTCATGAAAGGAAGATTATTGGATGGAGAGATACATGCATGTATAATTTTGATAGATAATTCTTGCATAGAGGTTACACCAATGGAAAATTTCACCAGAAATGTGTAAGATTGACAGTTTCTCCTAGTTTTCTAAAAGTAACTTTGTAAGAAAAAACATTTTAAAAAACATATAGAAAAGTACAAAACTCCAAGTGTATAGCAAGAAATATTCTCATGAATTTATATGTCCTCTCATCAGCATCTAGCTTAAGAAACAGGATATTCTCATGCCTGCAGAAGCCTCTTTTCCAGCTCTTACTATTATCCCTCACTCCATGGGAACTTCTATTTTGACCTTTAACAGCACAGATAAGTTTTATAACAATCGGTAAATTTTTAAATGCTTGTATTAAAAGTAGTTTGCTTTAAAAATATTTACTTTGCTAGACATACTACATGTCTTGGTTCCTAATACAAAAACTCAGTCAGATACTTTCTCACCCATCACCTGGCATTTTTTTTTTTTTTTGCCAAAAATGTACAGTAAGGGATTTTCCACTATTTTACAAGGACATTTTATTTTATTTTTTTTTTAATTTTTCTGTTTTTTTACATACAAGCTGGGGTACAGGCCAGAGGCGTGGGGTGGCAAGAGGGCTCACCAGAGACAGAGTGGGGAGCAGAACAGGCAGATCAGAAATACACTGCTGAGGGGAGCAGCGGGCGAGGCAGGAGAGGTCTGCCGCACCATGTGGGATTCTCCCCGGCCAGGCGTCAAACTCGCGTCGCCGCTGCTGACAGCTCCACAGCGCAGCGCTCAACCTCTGCGCCACCGGGGAGGCCTACAAGGACATTTTAGATAACATTTAATCCTGCCCATGTTACTTGGGTAAATCTGCTTTTGCAAAGCATTTTTATCTTCAAACTGGAATCTGAGGTGTTATAAAATGATTTTCACCATTTGGCAAAGTATAATTTCTGACTTGAAATAGAGAGAATATGGAGTAAATGGAATTCTTTTCAGCAGGAGAACTTTGGGGGAAACTCAAAGGAATAACCAACGAAACTCCAGAGTACCTGGAAGTGATAGAACATAACAACTGCTGTTGGAGAGAGACAAACCAGATATAAGAAATGATGGGGCAAGGCAAGTGAGTGGGGGTTTTTGAGTATCAACTCAACCCAAAAGTCAGAGGGTACATGGTTAGACTGCAGTTGTGAGTTGCAATCAAGAGTTTCACACATGAGCAATTCTACTAAGCATCCTCCAGAGTGACTAGAATTTTATTGGAAAATGCTTAGTGATTTTTCTGATTCACTCAGGAATCTTAGTGATTCCCTGAAGCAACAGAGGAGAACCCAGCTAGTAACAAGTTGGCTGCTGCTCTATGCAGCTTCCTCTCAGAAATATCTATGTGCATCATATATCCTCAGCTCCATGGCTACAGGCTTCTGTGACTTTCCCATGAATATCCTACTCTGCTCTTTGAATCCTTATCTTCTTGATAGTTCCAGTTCTTCCTTCTTTTTATGTTGAGTCAAACTGTCATACTCAAGAATCAACTGGTGGGATGACTCATGAAGAAATTACAGGCATTTCACAAATGAACCATAGAAAACAGCCAAATTTGCCAATCTGATTTTCCTTTCGACTTGCCCTGAGTTTTAGCTAATGTGAACAAACCAGAACGTATGGTCGGTAGACTATGGTACTTTTATTTTATTTATTATATCTATTTGTTTCCCTGAAATATTTAAGATGATTTACAAAAACATATTATATGGCAATATAAATTAGAATAAGTAAGAAATATCAGAAAAAATAAAAGCATTGGTAGTGACATTAGATGAAATGAGGAAGGCAGTTTAAACCATAAATGTCTACCATTCCATCCTTTACACTTTATGGAGGACAAATTTGACTTCAACATTCTTGGAAGTTAACATCAATAGGATAACAATGAAAGTTACAAAACTGGTATGGTTTATAAGAAAAAAGCAAGCCAACTCTTTGAAATACTCAAACCTCAAATAGAGAAGCACTATTCTTGACACTAAGATAAGAAACAAGTCTCCGAAAGTTCTCATAAGGAAGATTCTTTGTCATGAGAGTAATACGATTTACATAGCAGGTGCAACAAAGCATTTCTAAATGCTAAAAGCATTTCTAAAAGTCTAACGACTCTACCTTATCGCTATCTTTAGTATAGTTATATGACATTACACCAAAGAATAGTGTGAATTAGATCATAGTTTCCTAATGATCAATGGTAAATATGAGATATTCCAGAAAAAATATGAATGACCCAAATATGCACCATTAAAAAACTAGTTCAGCATTATTATTGGCTTGGATGGTGGTTTATCTGAGTTTTCAGTGAGGGTTGGAGACCTAAGTTTTAATAGTGTGTTGAGCTGGGGAAAAAGGGTTGATGCTATCTTCTCATTAAAGAATGAGGCACTTAAGGTGTTCTCATAATTTCCCTGAAGACAACTCAGCTGCTGATTAGAGATTGTCAAAATCCTTGATCTACCTGGTATTATGTCTGAGATTTTCCTTAAAAATAATTTTATATTTAGTTTAATGTACTAAGAAATAGGCAATGAAAGTCCCCAAAATTGCATTCTAGAGCTTAAGAAGCATTTGAATTCACCATACGTTAAAAATCAAGGCATCTCTACAAAGCCCCCAGACGATGTCTGTTGTCAACCCTGAGACTTCCTGGTGTGTTCTGCTAGATAAGCTTGTGCATCATTATGTATTACTCTGAGGATATAAATAAAATCTCTACAACTTTTAATCGGCACAATCACACATTATTTTAGTGGCTATGTTCCAAATTAAACACAATAAAAATCTTTTTCTACTAATTGCAGATTCTTTTCTGATGAGAAGGAAATGCAATATAGGTGCTGAATTTCTGTTCCTTAGTAGAATGAGATAAAATATAGATCTACTATTCTTTCTACACTTGATCTTTTGTGTTTGATCATAAATGCACATTGTGAAGAGATGTCTTATACCTCCAAGCTAAACACTGTTTGCTACTCATTAGTGATTTATAAATGATATTTTCTCCCTGGTGACATATCTTTTGATATGATTCTCTAATAATAACATCCACCAATATTAAAATAAGAACATCCCCATGTATTGTGATCATCTTCAACCACATTTCCTCATGAAAATTAAATTTTAGCACACCAACTGATATTGTATGCATATATTTGTCTACCATCATTATAAATCTCCTAAGGGTCTCTATAAAATGATAGTTTTGCCTCTTTGCAGTAATTCTACCTAATGCTCCAAAGCAAGAAACTAATTATATGCTGACTTTTCACTAACTTTGATCTTTCCAATACCATACTATGGAGGTTCTATAGGTAATCATATAATTACAATTCACTAAATGAGTTGAAATTAGCCATAAACCTTTTTATTTAAATTGTGTTAACTGTTTCTTCAGTAACACTGTCTGCAGTTCTACTCTCTCTTACGTAAGTTTGCCGATATAAGGTTTCAAACTAAAATCTGATTATGGTCACTAATGTTTATAACAAATGCCTCATTATAACAACAGAAGCGCCAATGAAGATGAATATGCAAAGAATTTCTTAAAATATGCTTAAGGAAAGGCCAAAGATAAACCGTAGTACTATAAGGAAATGACTGAAATTTCTCAGGGGAATATTTTAGTTGGCAAGACAAAAAAATGACCTCACTTGTGTTTCCCATTGAGTTGGTGCAGTATTTCCTGGAAGAAAAATTGAAGATAATTGTTTCTTTCAGCAAATCATAGGATTATGCACAGAGAGAAGGAAAAAAATCCTGGATTTTACTTTTGGAATATACTAATATACATACATATTATATATCACAGTGATACTGGAATATCACTCCAGACTGGGGGCATACTAGCGAAAGATTGCCTTTTTAAAAAAAATGATCACTTAATTAAATTTCACTTGGTCAAAACAGTACATTATTTTTAGTAATGTTTAATTTCTTGTCGTAATTTTTTAACAGTTCATCAGATAATACTTTTGTGAGCTGTTTTTACTTGGTATTGAAACTTTCTTTTCTTGTTAGTATGTTCCAAACACTAGACCAATGGCTCAAACTGGGGGTGCTTTCACCCCTCAAAGGATATTTGGCAAGGTCTCAAGAAAAATTGGCTGTAACATCTTAAGGGGATTTACTGGCACCCAGTGTGCGGAGGCCACTATGGTGCTAAATACCCTACAGTGCTCAGGGCACACCCCACAAGGAATATTCAACCCCAAACACCAATAGAGCTAATGCTGCCTCAGACCACATAAAATGAAGACCACATAAAATGAAGTGAGCACATAAAATGAAGTGAGCACATATCAGTTACATATTTGAAAAGACAAACTGAAGAAAGTCAAGTCTTTTGAGTGGCAAACTGGTTGTAAATTTTCTCTTTAACGTGGACCTCAAAAGGTATGGAAAGGAAACATTCCATTGTTTGGAAAACAGACCTCTACCTCTACTGGACCTTATTTATCTAATAACATTCAGAACCACACAAAATCCTGATCACCACATTCACATGAAAGCTGAGTAAACAAAGTGTGTTTTGACTTGTCATCAATCATGACATGTGATCACAGGGGATATTGTGTGCAAGAGGCAGTTGTTTTATCTGGAGCCTTAGCATTTCAAAAATTCAAAACAGTAAAGTTGTTTATTTGACACCATTCTTGACCTGACTGCAGTGCTTCATTCTAAGAAGCAAAGCACACACAGCTTTATGATTATTTGTAATTATATAGGAAGTCAAGTTCTTTGGCAAACTCTGCTGTGGTCTCAGGATCAGAGTGAAACAGGAAGTGCCAAGAAAAATGGGGGGAGAGTGATTAAGCATAATTTCCAAGCCATGTATAGAACCAATGGTGACTCTCATTTTATGAGTCTTCAAAAGAAGTAGAGTGCCCTTAGCTCTGGGAATTAAATATCTTTGGAGTCTATTCTGAAGAATAAAGTTATATGCACAGGAGTGTTACCTTGAAAGCTGATCTTCTAAACATCCATGAACCCAACACACAAACACTGGACTTTGTGAAAGTGGGTTGTCAGCACAGTTTCAGACACATATTTTATGTTTCAATCTTCTTGCTCTCTTTGATCAGATTGACCCTCAATATTAACCCCTTTCATCCTGTTTGAAAATTGTCTTTTACTAATGTCAGGGGCCTAGGGAAGACCTGTTTGTGTGCAGAGGTGTTTAATGAACTTCCAGGTGGTGCTGAGAGTCCCAGCTAGTGTGACACAGGACTTCAAACTAACCCTGATTCTTCACTCACTAAAAAATTAGCAACAGCACTTGGCTTTTCTAGTCAAAGACTTGTAGGATATAGTCCAAAACACTCTTAGAATGATATTTTCTTTGATTTTTCGATAAATGATACACATATTCAACAGTCCTTTCTTTCTTATGCATGTTGTTACAATTATTTACAACCTGCTAAGACATTAATAAGCATAACCTAAACCTGATTTTCATGGACTGAAATTAGTAGGTAATGAGTCTATTACTTGAGTCCAATGACTAAGTTAGTATTTTGAGATGTTGCACTAACAAAGCATCTCTCTACTCCACAAATGCACAAAAAGGAGATAGCCTTTTGCACCCTGATAAGGGGGTGCCAAGGAAAAGATTTTTGTTTGCTTGTTTGTTTGTTTTTGATTTTTAAATTGTTTCATTGGGAGGTGGTCAAAGGCTTACAGAGTCTCTGTTCTAGTTTCAGTTTCCTTATCTGCAATTTGGGAAAATTGGACAAGCATTTCAAAACTACATTCCAATGACTCGGGAGGAAAGGGGTATAGCTACAAATTCAGATCTACCTTACTTCCTTTTGAGTAAAAAATACCTTTTGATAGGTTTGGGAAGGAAAAACATAACACTGTTGAATTGGGCATTCTGTTTATATGAAAAGAAGGCAATGTTTTAAATGCAAAGAGAAAAAACTTTAATTTTATTCTGCATATTACTTTGATCCTACTTGCCTGAGAGACTTGATACATGCTCACTCTGTTAGAAAGTGTTCACCAGCCACCTTGTTAACAACTTACTTTTTGGGACTGAGCTCAGCATCCCTTTCTCTGCAGAACTTCTTTCTCTAACACAGGTTCATTCCTTCCTCTGAAGCAACCACAGCCTTTGCCTATATTAATGTTCACAGCTATCATGCTCTTCTATATTTTTAACAGCTTTATTGAGGTATTTTTAGATCATATAAAAATTTCACCAATTTAAAAGGTACAATTCAGTGGTTTTCAGTAAATTCATAGAACTGTGCTTTCATCACCATGATCCAATCTGAAAAAAATTCCATCACACCAAAAAGAACCTTCATGTCCATTTACAATCAGTCCCCATCCCAACCTACCTCTGGTCGCAGACTACCACTAATTTACTTTTTGCTTCAATACTTTTCACGCTATCCTGTGTTGCCTCTTTTATGGTTTCCCTTGAGAAGTTTCTTGAAGGCATAGATTATGATTCTTTTTTAATGATTCTTAGTACCACTCTCAGAACAGAAGCAATAAATATTAGCATGTAAAATTTATAAAACCTTTTGCTTACTTAAAGGATGCTGTTAAAGGCATTACAAATTCCCTCTAATTTAATCCTTAGAATGGTCATTGGATGGGCATTGCTTTTATTCCCTTTCAGATACAAAGATACAGCCTTAGAGTGGTTAAGTAGCCTATTCAGGCTCATGTCAGGATTTGAAGCCAAGGTTGTCTGATCTCAAAACTGGATGAATGAATAAATATGTATTGAAGATAGGAGATTCTTGATATGGAAAAGGGTTTCTTACTTCTAAAGAGGACTCTAATAGAGAACTCATGAACTTGTTTGTAACATTTGGGTGCATGTGGTATATATTACTGTAGCAATGTCCATAGATTTCATTAGAATCTCAAAGGTAGGCAAATCCAAAAAAGAGGGAACTTGCTTGTTTAGGTATTGGGAGGAATTTTAATAGTGGTGAGTCATGCTCCTTCGATGTGCCTCTATATTACTAGAATACAAAAGGGAGACACACTCTTGACTCTCTGTGTTGTTGGCCCCTGTTGAACAAGGTTTACAAAAAATCCATCTGTCCCAAACCTTATTCTGTGTTAAAAATGAGGAAGTTAACTGTTCCTCATGTATATCAAAGGAAACACCTTCTCACTCTGCCCTTCCTTTGTTTCAAGCTGCCTGTCATGTCAATAAAGTTGTTGGGGGAAAAAAAATCAAATAGGATAAAGGCTATAAATGGAGAACCCCTTAGATCCTTCTTTCTCCCTGGCGTAAACTCTTCCTTTTCCCCCAGAGCGGGGGTAAGTTAATTGTATTTGAATGAATAATTCTAATAAAGCAGTGACCTTTAATGCCAACTGGTGTTTTTAATTTTGATTCACTGTCAGTCATTCCAACATGAGCCACCCTATGATGTGAGTTGTGGAAAGGCCATTATGCAGAGAGGAGAAAAACAAACAGTCAGAGCTGGGTGCTGCCCACAGGTAAAAGCATAGATGGCAGATCTCACAAAGAGATTCAGGCCAGAGATTACTTACAAAGGAGACAGGAAAATGGTAGAAATTAGAACCACTGGTATGTCAAAATGCATTTGAAAAATTTTACTACCATCAAGAAGATAACAATCTATTATTAATTTTGTAAAATTTAGAAAATACAGAAAAGCAAAAAGGGAAATGAAATAAAACAAACCAATGCCATCTGAAATCTCTTGACTTAGAGAAGTTCACTATGATTGCTGTTAAGTTCTGAAATATGTCCTTCCTGTCTTTTTTCTATATTTACAAATGTATAAAATATATGTATATACAATTATATCTATGTATTTGAACATTGAATTATACTGCATCTATTATTTTATTCATTGCATGAGAAATAATACTTGAGGTATTTTTCCCCTGTGGCTTAAAATTCAGTTTTAAAATTCTTAATTCACATGAATTACAAATAATAGGAGCCACTTCTTGAGAAAAAAGAGTTCAAATAGGTGACAGCTTTTAAATCTAGTCTAAAGTAAATTGAATAATTCTACCCCCACCAGCTTATCCCTCCATTCTATGTATGTATCACCAGTGTAACAATATAGAATTTATTGTTTCATAGAAACTGGTTGGTTTTATATAGTGTATACTAAAATTTAAGAAGTATATAGTTTAAAAGTTAAAATTTTTAAAATATATAGATTAACATTCTATTTTTAACTCCCTTCTTTCACAGCTTCTCAAAAATAGTAATAGTAATAGCAATGAAAATGGTCATAATATCTTTCTTCGGAGCATCTCTTTCAAGAGACAATAGAAGATGTACCATGGGACATGCTAGTTCTCAGCCTCTGGCACACCAATTCATAACTTCATTTCTAAGAAGGCACAGAAATAGTACAATAAGACAGTGAGTAGTATACACTACATGGAGTATTTTATAAGCATTTGCCTCTATAAGCATTTGCCACTACAAGCATTGGAGACTAAGTTCCAAAAGCAACTAAACTATGGATATTAAAATGTTTCTGCCTCTCATCAGACAACTCCTTCCCTCATGTCTATGTCTTCACTCCCTACCGCCATGCTTAGGCATTCAAATATTGAATGCAGAAGATAGCATAAGAGGAGGTTCCTAACTTCACCCTTGAAAAGATTATTTAATAGTTAGATGAATTATGAACTCAACAAGTTCTATGGCTTTTGGTGAAATTGGAACACCTCTTAGATATGAAAGACATGTACAGACTGCACCAAACACATTTTATGAGTGCAAGCTTTCTCTGACGCCATATCATACAAGGCCATCACACAAAAAAGAGAATTGCAGATTGATATTTCTGATGAACAGAGATACAAAAATCCTCAATAAAATCTTGGCAAATGGAATTTAAAAAAAGGACTATACATGACAACTAAGTGGAATTTATCCAAGGATGCAAGGATGGTTCAACATCATCAACTCTATCAATATAATTCACCAATTCACCACATCATCAAAAGGAAAGATAAAAAATTATATGGTCATATCCATAGTTATAGAGAAGGCATCTGATGAGATTCAACATCCATTGTGTTAAAAATTCTTTTAAAAATGGGGATAGAATTAATATACCACAATATAAAATGACATATATTACAAACCCACAGATAATATCATTCTAATGCTAAAAAACAGAAAACTTTTCCTCTAATATCAGAAAAAAGACAAGGTTGTCCACTATCAACACTATTAGTGAACATAGTTTTGGAAGTCCCAACTAGAAAATTTAGTCAAATGAACTATATAAAAGGAATCCAAATTGTAAACTATAGCTATTTGTAGATGCCATGATAATATACATAGAAATCCCTAAATGCAAAGAGTCAATAAAAGCCTATTGGGAACTGTAAATCAGTAACAGACTACGTAATTGATATATAAAAATCAGTTGCATTTCAATACACAAACAATGAAGTTGAGTGAAAGAAATCTAGAAAACAATTCCATTTACAATTGAATCAAAAAGAATTAAATGCCTAAGAATAAACAAAGGAGGTGAAAGATATGTACAATGAAAACTATAAGACACTGTTAAAAAGAATAGAAGAAAATACAAACAAATGGAAAGATATTACTTGCTCATAGATTAGAAGAATTGACATTAAAGTTGACATGTCACCCAAAGCAGTACACAGATTCAGTGGAATCTCTGGGTTCTTGACTCCAATAGCCAGCGGTCCAAAAGCAAAAAATATACAAATGGGACTACAAACTAAAAATCTTCCACATTTTGAAAGAAACTATTATCAAATAAAAATACATTCTACCAAAAGGAAGAAACTATTTTGCATATCATCTTTCCCAAAAGGAGCTAATACTCAAGATCTACAAAGAACTGATACAAATCAACAACAACAAAAAACAAATAGCCCATTCAAAAAATGGGCAAAAGAGCTAAATTAGACACCTTTCCAAAGAAGACATATATAGTTGGCCAACAGGCACATAAAAAAGATATTCATTATCATTCACTAGTCATGAGGGTAATACAAACCAAAATCACAGTGAGATAGCACCTCACACAGGGGATAATCACCCATATCAAATAGATCATACACAACAAGTGTGGTCGGGGTATGGAGAAAAAAAAAAATCCTTGTATCTTGTTGGAGGGAATGTAAACTGGTCCACCACCTATGGAAAACAGGATGAAGATTTCTCAAAATACTAAAAATGCATCTACGATATGTCAAGCAATTCCATCCTAAGTATCTACCCAAATAATATAAAAACACTAATTCAAAGATATCTTTGCACGCCTATGTTCTTTGCAGCTCTACTTAGAATGGTCAAGCTATAGAAACATACTAAATTCCCAACAACTTATTAGAGGATTAAGATGTGGTATATATGACAATGGAATGCTATTCAGCTGTAAAAAAAAAAAAAAAAAAAGAATTTGAAGCTTCCAAAGGGGGAGAGGGGAGGAGGAGGAGGAAAAAGGGAGGGAGCCCTACTGAATATGAGGAAGGACTATGGTTGCTTTGGTGGTGAGATATGTTGTGGTAACATACACTTGAAGAATTAGGAAACTATTCCCGCAAATTATATAGAGTGTCACTAACCAATGTTATCTTTAAAAATTGCAATAAGAAACTCCACAAAATATAAATTATTTAAGAAACCCCAAGAAAACATGACACTTGACCTAAATTTATGGGAAATAAAATATTTTAGCATCTACAGGCATCCAACTTCATAGTACTACACACCTTCACTTTAAGTACAAGGACATTGTAGTCCATAGAGGCAAAGTGATTTGCTCAAATTATACAGTTATGTCAGTTTAAATGCATGGCAAAGATATATTACTGGGATAAAGGAAACGTAATGAATGGTATACCAGATATGGGAGTATAGACGTTGGATATTTTCAGTAGTCAGTAGAAATAACTGTTTTGAATTACCTAAATCCCTTTGTAAGAACTCAGATGGGTTAACAGGAAACATATCTGATATTTTTTTAAAAATAGGAGTAGCAGGTATTCATGATTTCTTAGGTGATAATAAACAAGTAGAGCGTATTTCTATGTTTGAGATTTATTAAAACAAAATGAGACAAATAACCACATGGCATACCATTAAATTCAAGAAGGTGTTTAATATTATCTCTGTTGGCAACAATGATTAGAATATGGTTTTAATCTCTAATTTGATTCCAAATGTATTTCTTAGTGAAACTCTAAAATGATTCACTATATATGGTTTTGACTAAAATAATATTTTGTTAGACTCTAATAGGATGTTAATACCCCTATGAGTCAGGCTGACTCCATTCAGTATTCATCTTAATTAGCTAACATTAACCATCATTAGGGTTTTATATGGTACAATGCACATTACCATAACTTCTATCCAGATCACATGGAGCTAGATCATAATACATGTTATCAATCATCAACTTCCCTGGGCTTTCTTAACACCTAGCTTTTATTTTAAAAGTTAAGGTCAATGTTAAGTGTTACACTTCAGCTCAAAAAGTTAAAAAAAAAAATCAATGTTAATTAACAATGTTAATTAATGTTAATCATGTAAATGAAAGCATTTTTCATTCACTTGCCTAGTAAATTATAGTCAGGTAGTAGCCCATATATTACTTGAGATGACATAGGAAAATAGCATCCATTGTAAGGAAGAAAATGTGCTTAAAAAATGAATTTCCACATGGGCAAAATTTTTTTTTGATTGGGAAAGTTCTCACTGAGTGACACAGGTGCAGCATATAGAAAAAATATAGATGTATTTTGAGATAATATTTAGAAGGTATTTTTTCCAAATTTAGCTAATCTGACAGAAGATATAATCATATATATTTGACTTTAATATTCTGAGTTCATGAAAAAAATGTATTTCAAACAGTAATTTTATGTTTAAAAGTATTAAGAAACAGCTAGGAACTCCTTCAACCAATAAGATCACTTGGAAAGTTGAAACATTCCTAATGTGCAGGTCTGTTTTATTCTTGCCCTTTGGCAGCAATCATTGTTACCAACAGGGAATCTGGCCAGTATATTAGGTCTTCCGTGATTTTGTAAGCTGTGCTGTGGTTCTGAATTCTAAGGCACCATCAGTAGTTTTGGTAATGATATTTCAGTTATGTACAAGTGCTTGCTATGGTGTCAAATCCCGTGTCAGGATATGGATGGGAATTGTTTGTGTGTGCAAACATTTTTTTATTTCATCACTAGTGAGATAAAACCTAAGATATTAGACTAATAATTACATGAATGATTTCCAAGAGACTGTCTTAAAATTTAAGGGTCATTAGACTACTAAATTAACTCCACATACAAGAAACTGGATGCCCAAAGATGCTAAAGAGTATAGCCAAAATCACAGCAATCTATAAAAGGCTGGACCAAAGCAGTTCCTTTTGTATATTTTTACCATTTAATTTTTGTGTCTTCTAAAAGGAGACTGCATTTTTTTTTTGTTTTTGTTTTTTATTTTTTTGAGCATCAGTTCAGGCACACTTGTCCAGGTTTCTCTTCAACTTGATCCACATGATAGATGATTATAGTGGACATTATAAAATACAACAAAAAAATAGAGCCAGAACTCATTAATTCTATAGGAGATTAATGTTGACCAAACAGTTCTATGGCCCCATAGCAGTGCTGCATTCTGCCTCTCAGGATCCTGCATTTCCTTTCTTTTCATCAGTTCCATGAGAGACATAAATCCATCCATTGCTTTTCTGCTTAAGTGAGAGTATTTCTGTTGATTGAAATTCAAGAACCCTAACTAAAGAAAAAGCTCCTCATGTGTCTATCATTTCATCTAGAGAAAACTGGCTGACTTTTATGAATTGATCCAAAGGCAACAACTCTAACTTAATCACTACCTATTTACATTAGAAGTAAAGGGATTGTGAAAAATGTGCATCAATTCCTTGACTAACACTGTTTCCTTCAATTTGATTTCATTATAATGTCAATGAAAGTCTTAGTTTCCAAGAACTTATGGACAATGGTAAATGAACACTTCCTATATAAGATATAGAAAAGACTTCTCTGTTTCATTCAAAGCAGTTAAATTATGTATAGACTTACATTTTGATCATTATTAGCAAAAAAAGAAGATCTTGTATTACATCTCATCTGAGATCCAGCTATGGAACAAATATATAGTGACACATTTCTTATCATTGTGTATTTGATGCTTTATTTAAATTTCCATGATCAGAAATGTGGGAATGACTCCAGAAATGACCAAGATGAATAATTTCCAAGAGAAGAGACTTTAAAGAGAATATCTTTATTATTTGATTGAAATGAGTTTTCTGGATAGTCACATATGCAAAAACAAACAAACAAACAAACAAACAAAAATGAAACCCTCAAAACTAGATCAACATTTAACATTCTATTTAAAAAAAATAGCTCAAAATGGATTAAAGACATGGATGTAAGGCCTGAAACCAAAATATACATAGAAGAAAACATCGACAATACATTCTGCTTGGAGGATTCAATCCTAACCGCAAAGGAAACAAAAGCAAAAAATTAAAAATGAATAAAAAATAAATGGGGCTACAACAAACCAAAAAGGTTTTATAGAGTGAAATCACTACAAAATAAAAAGGCAACCTTATGATAGGATTATGAAGATATTTGTAAGTCATTTGTACAACAAGGGGCTAGCATACAAAATATCTAAAGAACTCATACAACTCAACAATAAAAACTCCAACAACCCGATCAAACAATGGGCAGAAGATCTGACTAGACTCTTCTCCAAAGAAGACATATGGATGGTCAACAAGCACATGAAAGAATGCTCAAATTCACTCATTATTAGGGAAATGCAAATCAAAACCATAGTGAGATATCAACTCACATCTGTGAGTATAGCCTGTATCAAAAAGACTGGAAACCAGTGTTGGAGAGGGTGCTGAGAGAAAGGAACACTTGCACACTGTTTGTGGTGATATTAATTGGTACAACCTCTATGAATAACACTGTGGAAATTCCTTGGAAAACTAAAAGAATTACCATACAATCCAGCAATTCCACCCCTAGGCATTAATCCAAAGATTATGAAAACACTAATTTAAAAAAAATTATGCACCCCTATGTTCATAGTGGCACCATTCAAAATGGCCAAGATATGGAAATGACCTAAATACCTATCTATAGTGTGACTAGATAAAGAATATCATAGACTCTTAAAATAGTATCTGCATAGTTACCATGTGACTCACAAATTCACTCTTTAGTATATAAATAAAAGGATTGAAGAAACAATGTCTGCACACAAATATGTACCTGAGTTTTTATGGAAGCACCATTCATGACTGCAAAGAACCAATAAAAACCCAAATGTTTATCAACTGATGAATGGATACAAAATGTGTTATACCCATTTACTGGGATATTATTCAGAAAACAAACAGGATTAGCATACCAATACATGCCACAACATAAGTGAGCCTCAAAAACGTTATGCTAAGTGAAATGTGTGAAATACAAAATGTCACACATTGTATAATTTCATTTGAACAATTTCATTGTGAACGGTCATAGAAACAAAGTAGATTAGTAGTTGCCAGAGGGCGGAGGTGGGAGGACGAGACTAGAGAGCAGCCACTCATGTGTATGGGGTTTCTATTTGGAGTGATGAAAACATTCTGAAATTGACATACATACTCTGAAATTGATATGAACCATTATCACTAGTAGTGAAAGTTACACAACTCTGCATATACTAAAATTTATGTAATTGTACATCTTAAAAGATTGAAATTTATTGTGTGTAAATTATATTTCGATAAAGCTGGCATTTAAAAATATGCTTAGAAAAACAAAACAAGAAGTGGTATGTACACTCAATGGAATACTACTCACCCATTAAAAAGATAAAATTTTGCTTTTCACAACCTCTATGAAATTTGAGATGGCTATGTGAAGTGAAATAAGTCAGAAAGTAAAAGACAGTTAACAGATAATTTTACTCAGATGTGGAAAATATATAAAGCACATGAACAAAATACAACAAAATAACTCCTAAACTTTTAGCAAAATATGGTAATTACCAGAAGGAAAAGGAAAGGGGGTTGGGAGAAATGAGTTGAAGAGTTCAGTTTGATAGTAGTGAATGGCACTGGAACTTTGTTGGTGGGTGTGGAGTGATGTGCACACTTATCAAGATGTGAAACTCTAGTTTTATAAATCAATAAAAAATAAATGGATTGTGAAGTCAGAATTATTGTACTATCTTCCATTTTAGAGACTTTCTCTATTTAGAAGAGTGAATAGAGAGGAATAGCCAGGAGGGAATAGAGAAACAAACTCTATTTGAAATCTTTTGACTTCTTCACTCACCTTTCCCTTTCTAGAAAACATACACACACGCGCGTGTGCACACACATTGCAAGAGTAAACAACTTCTACTTGGAGATCCAAATTTTCCCCTTTCAAATCCAGTAACTTCTTTCTTGACAAATTCCCTCCTGCAACATCTGACCATATCTATATCTGTCATTAAAAAACAAGTCAGGAGCAATTACAAGTTGTATGATACTTTCCAATGCCTTACATTAAATAGTCAGAAATCAGCAATATTTAATTTGCCAGACTACCCTTAGAATCAAATAAATTCACCATGATTGGTAATCAGAAATGTCTACTCAGTTATAAGCCTACCTTATTAGGTAGATGCCTAGTTATATATTAGTACTCAAGCATCCTAACTTGAAATTTGTGTATTTGCCCTTAAAAAATCAATACTGAAAGTCAGTATCTGAGGATGATTTTTATTTCAGTGTTCTGCATCTAGATTGGCGGTAGATTCACAGTTCAGCTAACTGAGTAGCCAAGTCAGTGGGTTCAGATAGAAAGCTTCTCCATTGGGCACAGGAATAGCTGGCCAGGGCTGGGGCAGAGGGGAGTCAGGTGGCAGGGATGAGGGCCTTGGAGACACAGGGTCAGCTTATGATTATTAATGGAAGGCCTAGACCTCAGATAAAACAGAAATTGGACTCTGTTTTTGTGTTGGGGACCAGAGAAACAAGCAAGAGGCATGTATTTTTTTTTTTTTTTGTATTGAAATTTGGTACCTCAGAAGCATAGGGAAGAGCAGAGTGAAACATTTCCAATACATTTTCCCCCTTAGTAAATCAATTCAGGTTCACAAATGAAGTCAGAGGAATGGACATGTAGAGTATTCATTTAACATATCTCCTTAAAGAAGGATCACACAGAATCAGAGATACAACAGTCACAATCAGCAGTCTCTATGGCGTGATTTACTACCTGAGACTGGGCTTTTTGAGTGGAATTCAATGTAGCAAATTTATTTTTAAGGAGCACACTCATAATTTGTCTTTGGAATTTTGATTCAAAAATTAGATTAGAGGGCCTCCCTGGTGGCGGAGTGGTTAAGCGCTGCGCTGTGGAGCTGTTGGCAGAGGCCACTCGAGTTTGACGCCCTGCCAGGGAGATTGCCACATGGTGCGGCAGACCTCTCCTGCCTTGCCCGCTGCTCCCCTCAGCAGTGTATTTCTGTCGATCTTCTTGTTCTGCTCCCCACTCTGTCTTTGGTGAACCCTCTCACTGCCCTGCGCCTCTGGCCCCCAGCTTGTACGCAAAAATAAATAAATCTGAAAAAAATGAGATTAGAGAAAATTAAGCAAATAGTTTCTTCTCCCCATGCTGTGACCTCAAGATAAGTGTACCCATCTAAAAGGCGTTACTTTGTTTGGGAAGCATTTTTACTTCAGTAAACAAAAGAAATGAAAAAACCAAAAGAGAAGAAAATGACTATGGATGGATAGGGTCATTCAATAATTTTCACTTGACAGAATTTTGAAGAGAAATTTAATTTGCAAAATTAGAAAACACCTTAATTATATGTTATATAGATGTGGAATTAAGAAATTAGAATTTTCTTTTTGGTAACTAATGAAATTCTTTGGCCATCAAAGCATTTTTATCAGAAATGTATGTTAGAATACATTATTCACACATATTCTTTCCTTACCACCAACATCCCATTCATTTAAAGTCACTTGTTTTTTTTTAAAGACTCATTTTTATTTATTTATGCATACAAGAACTGGTGTATAGGCCAGAGGTGCTGGGGCACTTTCGATGGTTGAAAATAAACAATTAACTTCTCCCCTGCCATTCACTCTTTTAAAAAAAACTGAATAAGATGCTTGTTTTTAGCTTTGAAGTACAACATTTTAAATAAAAAGGTTTCTCAACCTCAGTTTTGGTATAGCAAAAACAATGGCACCCAAAGTAAAAAAATCTCAGTTATTTTAAGTGATCCCCCATTTATTTTATCTTTATTAATTTGCTTGCTATTTGATACAATACATTGGTAATGTGGTTTTAGTATTCAATGTTTAAAGTGTTGGTTAAAGAATGAAGATTTTCAGTTTGATGCCAATTTTTTGTTGTTGTTGCTAAGGAAATAAACCTAATCATGTATTGAGTGGGTGATATAGAACACCTAAAATTGTGTAATCCCAGAGAACAAGTCGGGAACTGGCGAGTGTTTTGAGAAAATATTGTTCTATCTTTTACTTTAAGAATTTACATGGTTCTTTGCTTACGGATTTGAGTTCGTAATGCTGTGAGTTTTCCTGATTTATTTCATTGAACCTTTTTGTTATTACTTAATATTATTAGAAATTAATATTGCTGTTGCTTAATATTAAAGCATTAAACATAAGTTTTGCAATACTGTTCTGAAAATAAACAAAATACTGTATCCAAGGACCAAAAATCCTTGATCCAAAAGCAACAAAATACTGTCTCCTTTTTTCTCACCCATATTTGGTCTTTACGTTTCCTATGATGGTATCAGTGTTTAAAGGTCAAATAATAGACATGGAAGTAACACAAGTGTGAAGAAGGGGGTGGGTCATGTATTAGGTCCATGTATAGTGGTATGTTTCTATTTTTAACAGTGATTTTGGGGGAAAAAATGGATTCTCACTGGCAGGCAAAATCAGAAGGTGGGTCTAGGAAAAAACGATCCTCTAAAATTGTAAGGCAGTCTTCCAAAATCATACAAGACAACAGCCTTTGGAAACATTTGTTAGAAAAGGGAAGAGAATGGACTCATTTTGGGAAAGAGGCATTAAGCAAACAGTGATTTTTAGAAGAATTACTCTGTTCCATCTCCTTGGTACAGAAACAGGAGGAGGTGCCTGGATTCCAGAACAGAATAGAACCAGAGGATGATAAAACATGTGTCAATACCCAGTTTCATGTGAAACTCTACTAACATTTATTTTCTTTCTGTGCAGGATCTTAATAGCATTTATTTCAGCATCACAGGCATAGAGAACCTTATTTGCTAAGCAGTAGCAACTTAAACACACAGATTCAGAGTTGCCACAAGTAACTCCTGCTCAGGAGCGTGTGATACTTTACCCAAAACATAAAAACGGAGTGTTTGTTTTGATAACTCCTGAAATATTTTTTTCTTTATTTTCACTCTAAGTCTGAGAACTTTGGCATTTGACTAATTTACCATGCATTTAAGGCTGGTAGCAATATCTGGAAAGAAATATGATAATCACTTGCTGCCACAAAGTATTCTATATACTGTTCTTTTCTTCAGCTCTAGTTTCACATGTGTTGGTTCAATGGAATATTCAATAGACATTTATAGGAAATAAATTGAGAGATGAATGTAAACCATATGGCATCTGGAGGTTTATTTGCAAAGTCCCTGCATCAAAGCTTTCTCCAGATCACACCATATTAGCTATGTTTTTCCAGTCCAGCAGAATCAGGAAGGTAACCACAGACTTCCTTGATGGAAAACACATGAAAAACAGAGCAAATCTTAATATGTAGCTTGAGTTGCTGGTCAAGGAGCATCCCTTAAAATAATTTTATTACCAGTGTTTTAAGCACATTGTTTGGAACTGCATTAAAAACATGAAACAAGTTGGTCTTGCTTAGGATTTTCTTCAAAATTGTAGGATACATTTCCATTTATTTATACCAATAAAAATATCATTTTAGTAGCATGATATTAAAATCTTCGGACTATTTTTTTCTTTTGAATATGTTAAAAAAAAAGTTCAAATCAAAAGAAAATGCAACATTTAAATATAATGCAAATACAAATGTACATTAAAATTTTTGCAGGTAATATCAAGGCAGGTACATACATACAAAAGCCACCATACTAAGCTTTGGAGAATCACATTATAAGTAATAGTTCACAAGCATTGATTGGACAGAATGAAAAATGGTTCTCAAACTTAATTTATATATATAAAAAAAATGTCCTCAACCTTAAATGTTCCTGCTTGGTGCAGTTGGTTACAACTGGCATTACATCTGATATCAAATTAATTCTCATGCAGCCTGTTATATAAATCATTATGAAATGTCAAAAGCATGTACATATATTCTTTTAAGTCTTCACTTACTTTCCAAATAGTTTCCATTTTTCAGTGTCACAGACTTTTCAGCCACTCAGTCAATTTTAATGATTTTTTATCACTCTAAACTCCCCCCTCATTTATAGTACATTTGCGCTGCCCCTTCACACACGCACACGGATGCCGTGGGATGCAAGTGAGCGCAAAATGGCGAGAGGGAACATTCTGCATTCTTCCATTTAGTTAGAATTGCATGGTCAAATGATTGACACGGAAAAAGAATTCACAACATCTAAAGATTGCTCTTTATGAGTGAATATTAAAACTTGAGCAAATTGATTTCCTGCCTTGTGCCACCCATAGTTTCTATTTTAGAACTATTGCTAAGGAAAGTGGGGACTTGAACTCTTTGGCAATTACTCAATTACCTATCTCAATGAAGTTCTCCTCCCTTTACAAGTTAAGCCTCAAAATTTATGGCAGCAAGTTAATGCCACTCACAACTTAAAAAAAAAAAAAAGTATGTGAGCAACATCACTTAAAAAATATGTGGCTAACTGCTGGAAGCTATTAAAAACCAAATAAACAAAAGAGATTACACTTCAAAGAAATGTCAACAGTTTTTCCTCTCTCAGAACAGACGAGTTTTCTTTACTTATATCCACATCCACATCTGGAAAATGCTTATGGCTTTATACATCTTTTATGGTAAAATGAATTTATTGAGTTTTAAAATTTTCATGATGGATTAATGCAATCTTCATAAAAAGTAAACCCACGCCCTAGTAAAAATCTGTCTTTACAGTGAAGAATGATTTCAATAATAAATAATAGTGCAATGTTAATTTCAAGGAGCAAGCTAATTTTGAGAAAGCATTTGGTTAACTAGGTTTTTTTAATATTATTACATGGAAATGAAAATGCAGTATCTTGTTCCTTATGACCTATCTTTAGGATAGTACAGTTAATTTTTAAGTTGAGGGAAAATAAAAGAAGCAGTGTGCAAAGCCAACTCAAAGTTTAACTAGATAGATCTATTCCAATTAAGTAACAATAAACCTAAAAGAATGCAATAGATTTACTGATAGCAGAATCTCCCAGGGAAGATTTCAAAACAGCTAATGAATTCCTACAATTCTTCACAAAATTATACAGCATGCAGTTTAGTATTTGAATGGTGGCATCTAATTCCTTATACAAAAATATGTACCGGTTTAGGAGATGCAAATAATTGACTTAATATGCCATATAATATTCTCTCTTCACTCCAAATTAAGTGTTCATATGATATTGTTTTATAATGAACTATGTATCGCAACTGGCACTCTCTACAAGGTTACCACCATCCCCCTTCGAAAAAAAATAAAATACTACCTTTGGTATCCAACCAAATGTCCACGTGTGGACAACTGACTTAAATTAATAATATGGTTTTGATGGGGAGGAGAGTTGGGAAGATTTGAAATGTGGGAGAAAGTGTCACCTTATAAGTCAGGCCAAAAATTAAGAAGAAAAAAAATCCTGCAAACCAGAAGAATGTTTAAAATGCACAGCATAATTTAACAGAAAGTAAGTGGTCTGTAGTCAATAAAAAAGAGAAAGAAAAAGAAAAATAAACTCCAACAGACTGGCTGCAGAATAGGAAAGTAGATCTATTTTGTTTATTTATAAGTGAGTAGCAAGTAGATTCTTTCGCACTAACTAAACCAGACAGTAATTATAAACACGGGTTGGTTAAATTCTGTGCACCCTATCAAAGGAAACAAGCTTCTTTCTTTTCCAAACATTGTCATTTGTTTATTGAACCTCTTTGGGGCTTGGTTTCATTTAAAACTATGTAAGCACACATCTGTTAGCCCCAAACAATGTCAGCCTTTTAAAACTGAACCTGAATATACCCACACACAAATTTGCAAGTCACCTAACAGCAATTTTCAGACTAGCCAGTCAGCATAGTGAATAAGGAATTTGGATTCTTTTGTTCCAGTCTAGAAAAACTTGAGGTTATAGTGTAATCATATAGTTTAAGAGGACAGTTGCCGTGTCAGTAGTTTTGAATACTTGGTTACCTATATTTTCAATGTACTTAGATTGAGGAACATTATTGCTTATATTCTAAAATACCACAATACAATCTTGGTTAACAATGAAATTATAAATATTAGAGTAAAATGTCATTTTAGAAATCATTAGGTTTTATCAGTACAGTACAACTGAGTCTCTCATTTAAGAAACTGTTTTATTAAAAAAAAATGGGGCCTGTGATATTGCTTATATTAGCTCATGTTAGATATCTGATTTCAAAAAACTTTAACACAGTAGACACTATTAAAACATCATTATTAGAGTTGTCATGCTTGGGTGGTTTGAACTAAAGTGAATTTCATGTATTTGCTAGGAGACAGCAATAATAAATTCTGGAGTCTGCATTTCTAAGCAGTGACCTAGAGTCCTGGGGAACTGACTTAAGGAACTAACAGAGCAATTGGATGGGTAAGGACAGTGGGGGCAGTGTGGGGAGAGGCAAAGTTTACATGGAAAGACTGACACACCACCCAAACTCCCTGGGGCTGCCATTCTAAACAGGACTGTCTCTGTCTCCTTCGATTTCTGTGACACTCGTGGAATCCATGTAAGCCATTATGAGATCAGCAGATCTTGTGCTACCTCTAGTCCTCTCAGTCATGGCAGACGTAGAGCTAATTGATCACCAAACTCTCCCTGAAGTCTGCATGCAGAGTCATACTCATTCTCAATTCAACACAGCAGACAGCCTCTTCCAATCAATCCTACCAGAGAGCTCGTATCCAGCAAGGTCTGTATCCTTAGCACCTTGCACACTGCCTGGCACACGCTGGGGCTGCAGAAATGGTTTTTGTAGATGTGTGGCTGTAGCCAAGATGAGGTATTAATGAATCAATATATGTAGGGTGTGTGGGAGAATGGTACAGAATAATAAATGTTGACTGCTATCATTTTTTCAATATCATTTATCAAAATATCCTTCTCTACATGTAAAGGGTTTATCAGTTTATTTGCTTTTAAATAGCATCATGCTATACAAATTACACTGTAATCTGTTTTATTATGTACTCTGTTAACTTCCAGTAAGTTAACACATTCAGGTAGAATTCTTTTTTCTCTGATCTATACACATATGTACAATATTCATTATATACAGATACCATAATTTAAAATAAATGGCATATAATATATAATGGTGTGTGCAAGTGTGGGTATATTTTCTGTGTACTTAATTTTTTCTAGTTGCCTCTTGTGTGCATAAGTCTGCTTTACATTCCCATACCGATTCTCCTTTACTCAGTGCCCATTTGTCTGAATAGGAGACACACACTTACACGGCCTATCAGCCTATGGACAGTGTTTGCTTTACTAAAATGTCTCAGTATGGCAAACCTTCCTCTACACTTTCTCTTTTTGCTCAATAACACTGTTGGAAACCCTGAAAGTCAATTTGGAGAGTACTGACTGATCCATTCTTTTTAATGGACATATTACATGGTGTGAATGTACCAAATAAATATTATCACTCATTCACTGTTGCCACCTTTTGTTGCTATGAGCCACACTGCCCTATGTGTCTTTACACTTATAGACTTGCATCCTGGGGCTTCTACATCCATTTGATAGATTCCCAAAATGGATTTCATGTTTTGAACCATGTACACAATTTGTGTTTCATGGATGTTACTAGAATTAGATGTCCATTTTTAATATATGAGTTTGCTTCTTTTTTCTGTGTACCCTCACTAGTGTTGGTGTCACTTTAAATCATCTTTTTTGACAATTTGTGAATGAAGTATCTCACTGTAACTTCTGCTTACACTTGTGGGAACTCATGACCTGGAGGGTCTTCTCCTGTTTGCCGATTATTCAGATTCATCTTCTTGAGTTGTCCACCATTTGAAACCATATCTTTCAAATTATCAATCAGCTTGAATTACATTATCTTAAATTATTACAATGTTTTATCTCCATTGCTCTCTACTTCCAGATAAGCGAACAGCCTGCCGGTCGCTCTTCCTATGGTTCTGCTATGTGGAGTCTGGGGTGGCCTGAAGTCAATGTATTATTTCCCTGTTTAAACACAAATTTTCAATTTTTAGAGCCATTGCAAGTTTCAAAGGAACACTGGCTGAGGTTTAATTTAACCTCATTAAATTAATGACTGTTATTTAATGATTAGTATTTGTTGTGCTTTTACTCTGTAACAGGTACTGTGAAGGGCACTTCATACACGAGGTCTTATTTAATACTCTCAGCAATCCTATGAAGTAGGGGCTTCTCTTATCTACATTATGGTGAAGGGTTATTGAGGTTTTAAGAGGAAAAAATATCTTACAAAGCGGTTGACCTTCGAGTCTGTTTTACTCCAAAAGTTCAGTTTTTCACACTTTGTTATCCTACCAATTTTAAGACATTCAATAGAAAATAAAACAACTTCAAATTATCCAAAAACCAAACCAAACCAAACAAAAACCAAACTTACAATACATGTGAAGTTTTACCTTGGAGAATTTTGTCTGCTTAGCTCAGTGATTCAAATTGAAAGTAAAACTTTTGTCAACCCAGTTCTTAAAAGATTAGGTGCATTAACTGTTCAATTAGAGCTTAATAATTATACTACAGTTAAGGGGTGAGGGGAGTGCTAGATTTGGAATGAAGAAATATGAATTTTGATCTTGAATGAATCACTTAATTTTTCCCCCAAAATATATTTGTTGAGGTAAAGTAGGTTCACACCTTTGTATCTGCTTCGAGGATATTGGTTCAAACCTCCACACGCGTACATTCATACCTTACCCCCGACCAGCACCCCAATGATGCTCAGTTATTTGCTATGGGTCACCAAAAGCAGTTAAATTCCCTTATTCATATTACCGACAACAGCAAAACAGGGATATCACTTCTTACTGTTGTATCTCACTCTGTGAAGACCCAGCAAGACTAACTTTAGGGACGCATCTTTTGCTACTTTTTCTTCTTCCTTGAGATTTAGCAATTGTTTATATTTTGAATATTTGTGTCATTTTTGATTAATTCTTTTCAATTAGTAATACATACTCTTACATTTTCATCTTAAATATGTTAGAATACATCTCTCAAAAAAATAAGAAAAATAGGAAGCACTTTTAAAACTCAAAAACACAATTTAAAAAAAGTCTTTGTACCACTGAAGCCTACTTAGATCATAATGGCACTGCGAGACTAATGTCATGTTTTTCGGCTGCTGAAGAGTACTTATATAATCACCATCTATTCTTTCTATCTAGCGGCTGAAAAAAGAGAATCCCTTTCAACTAAACTTTCGAAGCAGAGCACCATATTAAAAGCAGGCCACCATTCAACAATTTGTTAATATGCTTTGATATGTCTTGTAAACACAGCAGAGAGATTCCAAGGTAAGCAGAATTAAAGGTTCTGTCACTTCCATCACCTGAAGAAATGAAATAAAATGTTCATTCTTGGCTCTTAAGGGACAAAAAATGTATTTCCACATCTTTGAATCTGCTCTGTGTAAGCCCATGGCACCCAGGGACAGCCCCATGCTCCCTGGAGGAGCTCAACAAACATTTCTTGATGAAGATAAACACCTGCTGTATTTAAATACAAGATGAAGAAGTCAGAGCGTAAATGAATCTAAGAATAAACTGGGTGTGTATGTGCACACAGCTACTATTAGCATTATGGGAAATTACATTCCCGCTATTATTATGATTATCATTCTAATGACAAAGGGCTACACACTGAGAAAGGGAAAATTATAAAGAAGAAATGAATAAATCAGTTAAAGAGGAGAGTGAGTTTAAAACACACATATACTCACATGCCCAAGGGCCCCCAAATAAAACAAAAGAACTCAATTTTGATGATGGAAATGATGGCAGGGGTGGAAGCAGCGCTAAATACCATGAGATCACAGGAGAAAATAGCAGGAAGAAAAAGTATACCATCTCATCCACTAGTCCTCATTCTTTCTCCCTCCTGCCCGAAATGCCTTTGTCCAACATCTTGTATTTAACAGACTCCTCAATGCCTTATTTCCTTTGTGGCTTGTTCATATCAGTAATGACTAGACTCAGATTGCTCCAAGAGTTGAGAAGCACAAATGTTTGCATAGGCAGACAAGGAAGAAGGGAAAGCAAGGAGTGAAAAGTTTTGCTAACATAGCATGGAACTAAAAAGTGTACAGGGTTTTCTTGAATTAGGGTAAACTTTATCTACTTAGGAAGTCCGCCGTGAGCTGCAGTTTGAATTAATTAAATAGGTCCTCATGCTGAGCAGTCAATGTTATAATAAATAGTCTCTCTTCCCAGCAATGGTCCAAGTGAAGTCATGATTTGAGAAATTGAACTTCATGGATGACAATAGAAAAGTTCCAGTATCTTGGTGCCTGCTGGTACATGCCAAGGGAAAACTTCTGAAATCCTGTCCAGTGTTAAGCCCTGAAGTACTGGGCTGCGATCTGGCCTTTTCCGGAGAGATTGCTTTTCCTTAGGAGTCACAATCACTTATAAACTGGACTGGAGGAAAGAAAACAATTACCTGTTTCCTTGCAACTGATATGGCCCCTCAGTCAATGAGGACAATGCTTCCAGAATCAAATTCTCAGGGCAGAAGTCTAATAGGAATTAGCAGCTACCACTTCTTCAGGTCTGCTGTGATGCCCCTGTGTCAGGACAGGGCAGACCAGACCAAACAGAGTACCAGCTCAGCACAGATTACTTGGTAGGGCCTATGCTGTAGGTAAAGAAAACAGGCAGGGGGGCTGAGAAATCTAGGGCCTCTGATTTTTAAATGCCCAAATGTTTACCAGCTGACCTTCCCCTTTACTGCGGTCTGGGAAGCAAGGTGCATACAATAAAGTTCAAACCAATCAACTGCTTTCAGCTGTTCTTGTGCAATGAATTTTTAAACATTTGGTCATTAAGCCCAATATATATGCAGGTCAGTTTTTGAACAGGATGGGAACAGTTTGGGAGCAGATGCCACGGTGCTGCCTTGTGGAAAGGGGATAGTAAAGGAGCACAGAGGATATTCATGAGGCTCCACCCATCAGCTTCAATTTCTCCCGGAGTTTTGCCTCCCAGGCACCTCTATACATTGCTTCAATGATCAGGAATAGTTATTAACTTCTGTTGTCACTTCATTAATTGAGTAGCAGCCTGAAGACTATAAAGAGAAGATCCTGGGTTGGTTTTCTCTACACCTTCCATGAATTGTCTGAAGGTGGAGTAACTGAAAATTGGTCTTGAGTGTTTGGTGCATAGCAAATAGATTTGTTTGTTTCTGAGCAGTCTGTGCTAGATAGTTCAACTTATTTTTGAACATCAATGAAATGAAAGCTTTCAGTGGTAAAGAATTTAAATCACTTCACCATTTCCTTTGCTGCATTCTGGCAGCCATATGTATGGGGGTAGCTTTAAGGCTGATATCATGGGGGTCAAACACAAGATTGTATTGAAGATGGGAAAATAATAAGACACAGTATCCCACAAATCAGTTTAAAAGGTTATCTTTGTCAGCTCAAACCAGCAACCTAGTTCAATCGATTGCATGCCTCATAAGGAACTTCTGACGGCAACATTCACCCAATTTTATAATATGATTTCCCCTCCAAGCCCCTAAACAAGGGAGATGGAGGGAGCTGCAAGAGTTCATGTTTTAGATTAGGGCACACATAAAACCTCATCTAAAAGTCACCCTGACAAATAGAACTCCAATGTGGCTAGGTATGTTTGGATAGTGAAGAAACAGCCAACTACAGTTTGCTGGTAAAGAAAGAAAAGCAGTGGTGGGAGAAAGGCAACACGAACTTCAGGAGGCCAGTTGCTTGTGTAGAGGCCTTTTGCAAGACTTCAGCAGCTGGTGTTTGTCTTCAACAATATTTGAGTAGCCAGTAATCTTGCTACTATCAAAACTGAACAAAGCAATAAAGCCAGGTGTTAAATCCCACCCCCAACCTTCTCCTACCTTTTTTGGTGGTAGCAAAATCTTGCACTCCTCACAAAACTAGCAGGTGCATAGAAAATTATTCATAAGTGAGTGTCCAGTCAACACAAATTTTATCATTTCTGGAACTTAGTCTTATTCAACCCTGAAGATTTTTAAGAAAAGTGAATGTGTTTTAGTATTAGAAAATCATTATTGTGGGCATCTTTGTAGAATAACTATGGGAAGGAAGGCAGGGGGAGAATTACTTAAATTTTAAATAACTAAATACATAAAAATTATTCAAGTACTGGCAGTGTGAGCAGACGTTTGTGTATACTCAAATATCAAACTTGTCCCTGAAAACTCAAGAACTGGTGTAAGGTAAGTGAGAATTGTTAGGTGTTTCCGCCCTCCCCTCAATGATGGACCTCTGCAGGCCTATGTGCCTGCCTGATGGTAGATGCCTGGAATAGGGTGTGGGCCTGCATGAATGGGCACAACTGGCCAGAGACTGGGCTTATAAGCAGAGGAAGCGGTGGCAGTAGTAGAGCATCAGCAGCAGAGATAGAGGAGAAGCAGAGGACCTTCCATTTGGGGTGCAGCAGAGGCCATAAGACGCTGCCAGAGAGCCTGAGAAAGTGAAGATTTAGGGGGGCTGGTCCCCCGGCCCCATTGCCTTCCCTGTTCCTGGTTGCCTTGCCATAAGAGACCATTAAAAAGCCTAAAAAGCCACCGAGGGCTCCAGAACTCCTCCTTTTGACCCATCAGCGCAGTGTCATAGTGAACCTGTGCTCCCTGGTGTTTTTCCTGCATTACAACTGGTCAATCAGCACTCTTATGAAAATATCTTTTAAATACAAGAAGGTTGGTTGTAGAGTTCTCGTTTGAGGAGAAGCCAAGTATTATATAAGGTCCATAGGGAAAAAGCATTGAGGGTTCTGTGGCTTTTTCTTAGAAAAAAAATCTACATGTCTGAGAAAATGAGATTCCTTCAATCAAAAAAGAGAAATTTCATATTTAAGACCAAAATGTTTAAGGAATGAGGCTAGCAATTGTTCTCGCCCCAGTAAGCTGCAGTTTATTACTGAAAGAGAAGGGGAACAGAATGGGGGAGGAGAACTTGAAGGGCCTTTGCTAGAACTTTATAAATATGAGAAGAAAGTCAAGAAAAATGGGCGCTTCAGTTCTCCCCATAATAAAAATATGTTTTGTAAATCATTGTTCTGTTTCTTACAGAATTTAAAATGAGATA
Organism: Scalopus aquaticus; assembly: GCA_004024925.1. Lineage (NCBI taxonomy): Eukaryota > Metazoa > Chordata > Mammalia > Eulipotyphla > Talpidae > Scalopus > Scalopus aquaticus. Next base: position 89,150 of record PVIJ01002897.1, read on the forward strand.
TGACGCATTTTAATAGTTATCACCTGACAAATGCCTTTCAAAATCCAGATACACAGATTTAATTACTTATGCCATGCCACCAGGAAAGTTTATTTTTAATAGCCCTTTTTATGTTTTACAAAAAAAACAATGGTTTGTGCTCCCTCTGTTGGCTTTTCAGCAGCAGTTAATTCATAAATTCCCTTCCTGGAGGGGCCCTGACATGGCTGGGTGCTCCTGTAGTTGCAGCGAGGGGCGCGGTGTGTTGTTAATTGAACTTTATGTTCCTGTTAAACTTGGTCATTCTAATTTCATTTCTTGCAAATAATGCAGAAAGCAGAAGATATTTGGTAATAGAGCACAGTCATTTCACAACTAAAGAAGAAACGGATGCTCCTACAATGTCATGTCAGATAAAAAAAAATGTATTAAAAAATAATTCTCCCAACTATTTGAGTTGGTGAGAAAACATATTAATGGAATAATTGCTTTTTTGTTTATCCTCTTAATTATTTTTGTCCCTGCAAGAGCAGCAAGCTTAACATAAAAAGACAGCAAATACTAAAATGAGAAACAATTCATTCATACACTCTGGTCAGGGTAACTTAAAGGGGAAAAAGCCTAGAATGTTATCTTCTTATTAACAAAAAGTGAGTTTGCTATCCAAATTATTCTTGCACTTGATTACTATGCTCCTTCATTTAGCCGAGCAAGACCTCCTAAGGCTCTTAATTTACGGAGAAAAACCTGTTCATGATGAGTGTGACTTTCCGTAAGATAATTTTGCAGCAATTGTCTAATTGTTGTGTCCGTAGACTTTAAAGGCTAGTACATTTACTTATAGAATTTCAAGTCTCAGTTCAACAAGCTTTCAGGTTCATGCATTTGCTAATTAGATCATAATTATTAATAATTAAGTTATCTAACAATATATCAAGAAAAGTATATTTTCCCTTTTATAAATGCCTTCTCAATGTTTCAGAAATGGACTCTCTTTGAAAGATGATTAGAAATTAACTTCAGCTCTACTTACTGAGCCTTTGCCACAGTGCCAGGCACTGTGCTAAGCACTGCATGTACCTTGTCTTATTTCATCATCAGAACAACTCACTAAGGATTATCAGAGACATTATCATCACTGAAGATAAGATAGAGCAAAATACCTTGCCTAAATCAAAAAAAGATAAACAGGCTATTCACAACACCATGGATGGAGCTGGAAGGGATTATGTTCAGTGAAACAAGTCAGAAGAAAAAAGAAAAATATTGCATGATATTACTTATAGGGAAAGTAAAATATAGCGAAACCGAACAAAGGATTCAAAAAAGACAAAACTAGCAGGAAAACTATAGATCTGAGACATGGGGGGTGGGGAAGAGGGAGTAATCAAAAGGGGGGAGAGCACAAGGGATCATGGTGATGGTTTAGAGGTGATGTGGAGGTGGGGGATTTATAGGGACCACACCTGAGGGGAGAAATCAAAATACTGCACAAAAATGAACAATGATGTAAGAAAATTAAAAAGCTAATTTTAAAAAATCTATATGAAATATCAAAAAAACCCAAACAAACAAAATACCTTGCCTAAAATCGCAAGTCTGATGAGAAGTAGGGTTGGGCTTCAGTCCCAGGGAATGTGATGCCAAAACCATGTTCATAGAACAGTGGTACTGCAGCCTTAGTGATCCAAAATGTTGCTGTAAAATGCAGATTCTGTCTGGTGAAGTCTGGGGTGGGACCAAAGAATTTGCATTTCTAATGACTCCCAGGTGAAGTTTATGGTAGGATCTTCCCAGCATACTATGAATAGCCACGCTCAAGGAAGCATTTCTCAAACTTTGGTGACCTCAGAATCACCAGGAGGGCTTGTTTAAACAGATTACGGAGCCTCATATCCCAGAGTTCCTGACTCAATAAATTGGGAGTGGAATGCGCTAATTTGCATTTCTAACACTTCCCAGGTGAAGCTGATGCTCCTGGCCAGGTACCACACTTAGGGACCCATTACCAGAGAAGATAAAGCACTGCCCATGAGCCCACTCGATTCTAGCACTGCAGGAGGGGCTGGGGAGAGGAGGTTACACAACGGTCCCAGGTGATTTTTACAATCAGGTAAAATTCAAAACCAAGTTCCAATGTAGAATATATAAGCTGTATGTTAGAACATCATGTTCTATAGTAAAACTATGGGCTAATAGATTTTACTTTATTTTTCTCCAAATTTAATTACAATCCACATTATACAAAGACTGTACCTACTATGGAGAAACCCACTTTTTCTTTAATACTGATTTTCTTTTAGCTGACTTCTGGTGGGAGTTTCTTTGAAACTGTGCAAGGTTGCCAGAGTAGTGTCTGATGTGGCAGTTTGAAATCTGATGTGTGTGTGTGTGTGTGTGTGTGTGTGTGTGTGTGTAGTACATGTTTCTCAAAATGCTGCTATTGAACAAATACACTTAACCTTGTTTGGGGGCAGATTTCAATCCAGTGGCTGTGACATGGCAATTTCACTCATGGGGTTTGTAGAACCCAAGTCAGAAAATCATTTGCAGAGTCATCCACTGAAGCAAGAAGCCATGAGACGCTCACCTGACTAAGGCAGCAAGCCTGTCTGCATGTTCACCCAAAGCTGACCTCTCACTTGTGGAATCTTCCAGGTTGTATGCTCTCTGTTCTCTTCTGGAAGCTAGGTTTGCCCTGGGTATTGCTTCTAATAATCGCACCATTTGTTTGTTTATTCCTTTCCTTTTCTAAACTTGAGCTTCTCAGTTAAAGAAGATGCATAGGATTTTATCTTATGGATATACCATAGTTTATTTAACTTGTTCTCAATATTATTTATTAAATGTTTATATGCCCCCTTTGGGAGAGGGATATTGGAAATAATTCTGTGGTGAATATCTGTGGCTATATCACTTATTATTTCCTAGGATGAAATCCCTAGAAGAAAAATTGCTGGTTCAGTTAAACTGTAGACTTTAGATCAGCAAATCATCCTCTAGAAATTCTTTGTCAAATTATTCTAGAACCCACAAAGTATGAGAATTGCTGTTTCTTTCTCATCACTATCACCAAATAATAGTAACCATTATCATTAAAAATTTTTGGCTGTTTTTGTTCTTTTGATATGGATTTCCTTGATTATCAGTTAGGTGGAAATAATTTTCATCTGCAAGTTGTATCTTTAGATCAGATAAATTGCTTTTATATGGCATAAGACAAAGAAAAGTTGAAGATCTAAAGCAGAAAAGAAAATGACTTTGTATTCAATATTCCAAATAAGGAAATGGAGGCAAGATTTAAGAGATTTTATTGCACAATCTAGGGTTATCTTAAAGATGTTTGTTTTATTGTATATTATTGTTTAGAATATAATTTCATTTTATGGCTTTTTTATTTTATTATTTTTTTAAAGATTTATTTATTTACACATACAAACTGGGGTACAGGCTAGAGGCATGGGGTGGCAAGAGAGTTCACCAGAGACAGAGCAGGTAGCAGAACAGGCAGATCAGAAATACACTGCTGAGGGGAGCAATGGGCGAGGCAGGAGAGGTCTGCCGCACCATGTGGGATTCTCCCCTGCTGGGTGTCAAACTTGCATCGCTGCTGCCGACAGCTCCACAGCGCAGCAGCTCAACCGCTGCACCACCAGGGAGGCCCTTTATGACTTTTTTTTAAAAAACATATTTTAAAATAATAAATACTTCAATTAAAAAATGTTTTTATTTTTATTATCAACAGTGGTTTACAACACTTTGTGTGGTGTAGGAGTTCAGACTCAGACCTCTTTGGATATAATACTATACCATGCCCATCACGAAAACCCCTATAATTCTATTCCAGGATCTCTGTTCTTCCTTGCTCCTTACTTCCTACCCTGCCCCCTAGTAACCTTAATTTTGCAGTCATATTTTTAGGGTGTATTTCAGTTTAGCTTTGTCTTTTCCTTTGTTTTGTTCAGCCAATCTTTGTTTTTGTTATTTAGCATAGTCCCCTTCATGTCCATCCATATTGTCACAAATTGCAAAATTTCACCTTTTTTTGTACTTGGGTAGTCTTCCATTATGTACAGAAAATGCATCTCCTTTTTTTTAAAATTTCATTTATTTTTGCATAGAAGAACTGGGGTGTAGGCCAGAGGTGAATGGTGGGGAGGTTTGAGAGGATTCACCAGAGACAGAGTGGGGAGCAGATCAGGCAGATCTACTGAAATACACTGCTGAAGGGAGCAGCAGGAGAGACAGGAGAGGTCTGCTGTGCCATGTGGGTTAGCTACCTGGCGGGGGATTGAACTCAGGCCACAGAGTGATAGCACTGAGACAACCCCAAGGCCACCAGGGAGGCCCATAAACTGCATCTTCTTAATCCACTCATGTGCTGCTGGGCAATTAGGCTGTTTCCATATCTTTTTTTTAAGATTTTTATTTATTTATTATTTATGCATAGAAGAACTGGGGTATAGGCGAGAGGTGCAGGGTGGTGAGAGGATTCACCAGAGACCTAGTGGGAAACAAAACAGGTGGACCTACTGAAATACACTGCTGAGGGAGCAGCGGGTGAGACAGGAGAGGTCTGCTGCACCATGTGGGTCAGCTCCCTGGCCAGGATCGAACTCATGCCACAGAGACTGGTGATAGCTTGATAGTGCTGAGACTTAACCCCTTGTACCACCAGGAAGTCCCTGTCCATAACTTGACTATGTGTCAATAGTGCTGCAAAGAACAAGGGAGTACATATATCCCTTCAATTTAGTGTTTTTGTATTCATTTGGTTGATACCAAGTAGTGGAATGCGGAATTATCCTGGAGATTTATTCTCAACATTTTGAGAAACCTCTGTACTCTTTTCTACAGAGGCTGGACTAGTCTACATTACCACCAACAGTGAAAGATGCTTCTTTCTATACCCTGACCAACATTTGCTGTTTGTGGTCTTTTTTAAATGAATCATTCTTGAGTGAAGTGGTATCTATTGTGGTTTTGATTTGCATTTCCCTAATGATTAGTGATGATGAACATTTTTCATGTGCCTTTTGGTTATTTGTATATCTTCTTTGGAGAAGTGTCTATTTAGCACTTTTTATTTAAACATTCACGAAATAAGCATGTTCTCCAAAGGAACACTGCTGGGAAAGTACAGAACGATCAAACTCTCATTCTAAAAGCAACTGTCTCTAGACACTGCAGAAGAAAACCGGGAAAAAAATCTTACACCCATAAACATAAGCCTTATTCTCGTTGACTAGAAAATTGGGTACTTTGAATGTTCTATTCGCAACTGGTTTCCAGCAAACATTATAAAATATTTTTAAAATGCAATAAATAGATAGACTAATATGACAAAAATACAGGTATTTTCCTTAGGTTAGGAAATAAACATCATCGAAATAGTTGAAACCCCTGCTGTCTCTCTCATAGATCCTTTTCCCTTTTGCCTTAATGAATATTATCAAGTGGACTTGGTGTTTATCACTTTATTTGCCTTTTGAGGTCAATATTTTACGTTTGGATGCTTAAGGAATAAATAATACTGTTTTGGAGGTTTTTGAACTTTATGTAAATGATTATCATACTTTACAATTTATCTTTCTCACGCAATATACTTTTATGTTAAGTATGGCTCTAGCTCATTTATTTTCACGCTCTCTCTTATTGTATGTTATGAAGATACCACAATTCCTAACGCATTCTCTTACTGGTGGACATTTGCTGTGTTTCCATTCAAATATATATTTGCAACAAGGTTACAATGGGCATTCTTCAAATTCCTGGTGCAAATTTTAGAGGTTTTCTTGAGAACAGCATCAACATTTGGACTTGAGCTATACCATCCATTGTGGTAGCTGCTTACCACATGTGGCTGTAGAGCCCTTGAGGTATTTCTGGTCCAGGATTTTGATGTCCTATAAATGTTAAATTTATTCTGGGCTTCCGAGACAGCCTGAAATAAAGAATGTCAGTTATCTCATTAATAATTTTTAAGTTGTTGAAATGATGTTTTGTATATATTGGGATAAGTATAGCATTAAAATTAATTTTACCTGTTTCTTTTTATCTTTTAAAAAATGTGACTACTGGGAAGAGTGCCTTGCTTTTGTGGCTCTCATTTTGTTTTTATTGGGCAGTGCTAGCCCAGATGATCTCCTAAGTACTTATACTAATTCAACCTCCCACTGGTGCTATTTAGGAACTCCCCCACTTTTTTGCTAACATGTTACATTCTCATTTTTGACGATTTAGGTGTGTAATAATATGTTAGTGATATGATTGTGTATCTAACTCATTACTTATGAGTTTGAGAATTACACATATTTATTGTCTATTTTGGTTTCTTCCTTTATGGATGTCTCAACCATTTTTGCGTTGGGTTATATATTTTCTCATTGATTTGTACAAGTTCTTTATATTCTCTAAATATATGTCTTAAAAATGCTTTTCTTAATGGTATCTTCTGATGGAAATGTTAATTGAATATATCTATTTATTGACTTTTAAAACTTGAGCTTCTCAGTTAAATGACACTTTGAAATGCTTTAACAGGGGTAGTGACTTTTTTATTTGTTTTAATGAAATCATTATCTCAGTACCTAGAACAAGCACTGAACTGTCGTAGCCTAGACACCCCATATTGTTTTGACAAGGTCACTTTATGGGTGGCGAGCCGTCAAGGAAGTGTTCACATAAGTCAGGATGCGATATTTCTTCTTGCAAATAAATTAAGTATAATTTCAGGTGAGAACAATAACTAAGTTTCTCCATCATGCCTGCATGCATTGGCCTTACTCATTAGATCCTGGCATCGAGATGTCCTTCTGACAGTGAAGTGTCTTTGCCCGGTCAAGGGTTAATGTTTGAACAAAGAACATTTAATCCCTTCCCCTATTTCCCTTCCTTGCCTCAACAGCAGCCTCCACCCTAGGCCTAGGGCAAAGGTTGAAGATTATGTCCTGTACTTTGCTGGAATTTACATCAGATAAGAGACATTTTTTCAAAGTTCCTTGATTCCCCTCAAAGTATGTAATTGATTATGCATCTGAATATCTATAATCACCCTGTCATTGTCTGTAGTTTTTTCTTTATAGTTATGCTTTAAAAACCCTGTTCTCAAGAAATAAAGTGGAACGGCCTGATCACACTCTCTGGTGTGTGCTGTCTCTCACTCCCCACCCTCTTTTCCCCACGGAACTCGCTGCCCAGGCTTTCCCCACCACCCCCGGGGAACCCAACCTCGGTTGGAGCTGGCCTCCGACACTGAACAAATATGTACTGACACATATATGTTGAATGAATTTATGTCCCCTTTCTGTGACTTTCTGGAACCTACAGTATATTTTCATTATCACTTTCTGTTCTCAGGAGCTAGAATCTCTTTTCTGTTTAGCTTAATGTAGTTTACTTTCTTTCCCTTTGAAAATCATTGTGTGAATCTTTTACTCTACTGGTAATTTGTACTTGGGGTTTCTTGAAGCAGATCACTTGCAAAAGCAGTTTCAGAGGATGTTAAAAATGTTACATGAAAAATAGATTATCATGGGGTTTGGAAACAAGGTTAGACAGTTTTTGAATTTACAGGACTTCCGGAGCTTTTGACATATCAATTTGATTGTGAATATCTATTGGGGTTGATACAGGTAGTAGCATTTTCCATACCTGTTTTACCATGGATATACATTTAAAAATATATATTGTTTTGCCTCTCCTGTTCCAAAGAATATACTTTTAAGGAAGTTGTGAATGGGCCTAAAGTCGGACTGAAGTAAAAAAAAAAACCAGACTGATTATATATACAGAAAAATATTGAATGTGGTCAATAATGTGGAAAACTCAAGTTTTGAAATTCATGAACATTTAACTCAAATAGCTGATTTTTGGATATAGATTTTTTCCTTAAAATTTGAAAATCATAAGCTTCCACAGTGTCTGGAAGGGCATGTCACCTACATTAGGGTCTATATTTTAAATTAATGTACTGATTAGAATTTAAAGTTAGCTTTTTTCAAGTTAGAATAATTTTTAAATAAATACCTTCAAATATGAAAAATATTTCCATAGCCTTTCAGGTTTCTCTTTCATTAGCAACTTAGAGTAGGAAGATATTCTCAGTCCTTTTTTTCATGTTTTTTCTCTTTTATTCTAAATTTAACACTTGTATTGAGAAAACATGTTCTCTTTTAACATGGTAGAAATTATTTCTGTGAGAATTAGGACATGTTGTAGAATAGTAAGAAAAGCATATATGTTATATCCTTGTACATAGTGGAATAAAGCATCACGTTTATAAAATTCTCTGTAATTCGTTTCTGGGTTCAGAATGCTCTTTCAATTTGTAGGAGGTTAGAGATGACACGATCAAAAACTGCTTCACTAAAAGAAATACTCAATTGGTAAAGCCAATTTCAAGGGCAAGTTAGCAACAATTTATAAAAATTAAAAATGGATACTCCTTTTGGCCCTGTAATTCCATTTTTTTCTATTACCCTAGAGAAAAATGAAGTTAGCAATGTACATTAGGATATATATTTGAAAATGTTCATTGAAATATTATTTGTAATAATGAAAAAATAGAAACATTTTAGACTAAATGTTTGTTACTAGGGGCATATTTTTAACAATAATGTAGACAGATTGTGAAATAATACAGAGCAGTTAAAGAAGAATTACACGTATATCTAGTGATATGGGAAGATCTCTAAGATATATTTTGGGGGGGGGAAACAAGTTGAAGAGCAAAGCATATGAAATGATCTCATTTTGTTTTCCTGCAGACTATATATGATCTAAATGTAGTAAGCAAATCCCACATGAAAAAGCAGTTATAGCTAATGAGAGCACTTGAATTGGAAAAGACAGTTAAGGGAGATGAGAAAAATAATTTCTTTGGGTATTGGTTGTGTAATTACACATTAGTGAAAAAAATTAAAGAAAAATGTTCTCCAAATTTCTCTGTAACCTTTTACATACTTAACTGTACTGTATCTCATATCAAAACAACTTATATTACTGGTCTTTGCTGCCTACCAAAAGCCTTACTGATAATTTTCTGTTACTATTTGGATAGGTATATTCATATTATTTAAGGGGACTATTTCTTAAAGATAAGGGACAGAAATGGAAGAGGAAAAAAAAAAATCCTTCTCAGTGATATAGCAAGAACAGATTTTGAAGATTCTCCAGTTGAAAATTTTTCCCCGGGACAGGACATGTAGAAACCTATTTGCCAACAACAAAGCCAGTTCTGTCTTTTAGAAACAGAAAAATAAAAGCTGCCCTGAGTGAAATTCCTTTGAAGACTACCTGTGCTGTCCATTGCCGACATTCCTCCTCTGGAAAAGAATCAGCAAATATATATGCGGTGGCTGCATCCCCAAACTGGGCACTAGATTAAAAACATGCCAAAGCAAAGGCACCAGACGCATGCCAAGATCTCAATATTGTGGGCTGTAAAGACAGGTAGAGAGGCCTGCTCAGTTGAAACCTGCAATTGAGTATTAGGGAGAGCAGAGAGGCGTTATGGGGGAATTTATGAACCTATTTGAACATCATAAGTTTGAAATTTCCAGACGAAATTGAGCCTTGTACGGTTCCATTTATCACACTTTCCATTTCAGGCTGGCTGAGATGGAGGTAGTTTAAGTGACAGCTTGCTCACCCTTACTCCCAGGCCACCTGATGAAATTGCAGAGCGGAGAATGCCTGGCACGTAGGAAACAGATGAGGAGAAAGGAACTAGCAGCAGGGGAAAGTGGAACGAAGAAGCTCACGGTGGTGGCACGGAGGGCAGGTAGATGCTCCAGGAAAAGGGGGAAAGAAGGCTGGGAGGGGACTGATAGGGGACTGATCTGACAACAAAAGCAAAAATCAACGAATGGGACTACATCAAACATTAAAGTTTTGCACAGTAAAAGAAGCAGCTAACAATGAAATTGTAGTCTACAGATTGGGAGGAAACGTTTACAAAACATATACCAGATAAAGGGTTAATATCCAAAATATATAAAAAACTGACACAATTTAATAACAACAACCCCCTTCCAACAATCCAATTAAAAAATGGGCCAAGAAATAGACACCCAAAGGGCCAGTAGGTACATGGAAAAGATTGTTCACATCACTCATCATCAGGAAATGCAAATTGAAACCACAATGAGCTGTCACCTCACACATATTAGAATGGCTATTTTCAAGAGGACCTAAGACTGTGAAGGATGTGGAGATATCTTCTTGTTAGCAATGTAAACTGGTCCACCCACTATGGAAAATAACGTGGAGGTTTTTCAAAAGATTAAACATAGATTTACCATAAGATCTAGGCATTCTCCTTCTGGGTATATTTCCCAAAGGTAATGAAAACAGGAGTTAGATGAAATGTATGTATACCCATGATTATTGAAGCACTGTCTACAATAGCCAAATATGGAAACTGCCTAAATGCCCATCAACAGGTAAATGGATTTAAAAAAGATTTGGCATATGTGCACAATGGAATATTATTTAGACATGACAAAGGGGGAAATCCTGCCATTTAGAATGCATGGTTGGACCTTGAGCACATTATGTTAAGTGAAATAAGCCAGACAGAGAAAGACCACTTGGTGTGTGATATCACTTATATGTGAGATCAAAAAAATGCCCAACCTGAAAAAAATAAAAGCAGAGAGTAAAATGATTTTTACCAGGAGTAGGGGATGGGATAAGATTTATGGTTTTTAAGGGTACAAACTTGCAACGAGTAGTAAAAAAGTCATAGAGATCCAAAGCACTGTATAATGAATAAAGACAATGATATACTATAATGATGTACTATGATGTTGCTTCAATAATAATCATATTACAATATATAAATGTATCCCAGCAATACCGCTAGATACCTTATATTTATAAAATGTCAAACTTATCAAGCATAAAGGAGAGATAGAATGAGAACACTTGCAACTGAGGCCTCTTGCCAAAGAAGGATAAAAGAGCAGGAGGCAGGGTGGAAGAAATAGTCTTGCTGTTCAAGTAGAGCTTGTTGAAATAAAAGGGGATGTTGATTTAGAACAGTAATCAGTCAGAAAAGCCAGAGCAACAAAAGAAACACTGAAGGTACTGCCTGGAGGAAGAAAGTCTCTGTTGCATTTTTATTACTGCTTTTCAAATGGGAAAGAACTGTAAGGGTGGGTGGGATTATTTCAGCATCTCTAAACATGTAACTACCTGTCTAGCTGAGGCCAGGATGTTTGCTTGGCTGCCTATCTCTTCTTATTTCCTTAGAAAATTGGAGCATTAGCTAATCCATCCCCTTCAGATGTGTGGAAACTGTTCCTTGGTACAGCAGTAGCTCTCTGTGCTTCGCTGGGCAAGAAAAAGGGAGTCTGAGTGAGAAAGTTCTAGTTTAGCAATTTATAGCTTTTTTCCCCTTTTGTTTTACCTCAGGCTACTATTTTTCTCACCTCTTTGAGTTTCTGTTAAACACACAAAACATTTTCAGTGAGTTTTTGTTGTATTTTTTCGAGACCCTCAAGAAAGTTAGCTTTGGGAAGAAAAGATCATGGGCTTCCAGCAATTTGAAACTGGCTTGGGTTGATCCAAGGCACTTTTTTTGCGGGGGAGGGGAGGTTGCTTGAGACATGTCAGTATTATCAGTTTGTTTTGGAATCCTATTTAGCAAAATTTTCAAAAATAAGTTGAGTAACTGTGTTTTTCTTGAATACAAAGAGCAGATTTTACAAATGGAGGTCATTTGTCCCCATAATGAAAGTATTTTGCATAGAAACAATACCATGTTTTACCTAAGAAAATTTGTGGTGAATTAATGACAGTAGATCCTGTCTGAATCTACCCTCCCAATTCATTGAGAGTATAAAATTTGCCCTTGAAATAAAGGGTAGTGCTTTCTCTTCACTGCCTTACAGAGATATAAGTCATTTTGTGAAATGAGAGTTGATAGTTTGATAAGCAATTAACATGTGCTTCTTTCATATAAAGCCAAATGTTTCATTAGATTTTTAGATAATGGCATTTCAAGCTTTTCATTCAAACACACATGTAGTGTATTAGAAATTGTCCCATTTGAAGCGATTGCTGAGACTACAAAGGAAGAAAATCTCTTTCTCCAGCGAAGCCCAATAATGGGCCTCTTTTACATGAGCTATTGAACTAAAACTCCAGGCCAGAGTCAACAGCAATGTCTCCTGAGACTACCCAAGTTTAAATGGTCTCTGTTGGTTTTGGTGGTCATGCTGGGCTATGTGTTTTTTTTTTTTTTCAAGTGTATCAGAGAGAATGCAAGCTACCAAGAAAGTGAAAAGAGAAACTTTTCTATCTTTCAAGGGAGGAAACTAGCAATCTAAAGCACCCTTTAGACTGTGGTTACCCCATTGCTCTCTAAAATTCTGAGGGGAGAGGTAATAAAATGAGATGCTCCTTTGGAATTGAGTGTGCTGATGGAGCACTTCCTTTGGCTCCCTCCCAAGAGCATAAAATCTGTGCTTTAGAAACAGTAAGAGGAAATACTCTGATTGGACTAGATGCCAAAAGATACCCTGATGGCTTCCACTTCACTTGGGATCGACTGGAAAATGTGTCTTGGAAATCTCTTTCACAATTACGAAATTTCACTTCCAATGCAAAAATATCTCGCAGGCTCAATGAGAAATAACACTACTCTAGAGAAAAGCGTTGGCTGTCTCCCAGGTTAATATGGGGTTATAGTCCATGATTGGGTTAGATGAGGTAAAAATTTCCCTCCATGCTTCCAGATATACAGGAAATTGTTGTGCTTGAAATAGATTTGAGCTAAGTAACTAATTAAAAGAATTTGGATCAAGAAATGTGACATGGAATGTGATGTAGATATTTCCAGTTCTTAGTCAGGAAACCTTATTGCAAAAAGGTTGAAAGATAATTGAGAAAATAATTTATATGGTGGTGAGAATTATTTGTGTGAAGATAAAATACAGAGTCCCTTTCATTGAGATGGAGAAGCTGCCAAATAGCTCTTGGTGATAATTCTATGCACAAAATTTTCATAGTGGGCTTCAATACCTTGCCAGATGAAAGCTTTTGCTCAGTTTAAAGTTGGAAAAGATATTTGAGTCTCCACCAAGGATAATGTGTTAAGCTTGGTAATTAAAGACTGTTTTTCATAAATAATGCCAAAAGCGCATTGGGAATATTGGGCTCATGTATTATTGTACTTTAAGGAAATCAAGGACCTAATAACATTTTTGATAAGATCTTTCTCTCTCTGTCTGTCTCTCTGTCTGTCTGTCTATCTGTCTGTCTGTCTCTCTCTCTCTCTCTCACACACACACACACACACACACTCATGCACAGTTACATCAAGATGTGAGATAAGATTACATGTTTCTAATAAAATATGTTTAAGTGATATTAAGTGTCTATGTTGTTTGTGAATAATGAAAGTTTTAAAAAATCTTATAAAAAGATTCAGTTATATTTCAGGGCTACTTAAAAGTATGATTCATAATCTGTGTTGGTCTATTATCAGCTACAACCAGAAAAATACAGAAATTGGGACTGAGTATTTAGAAACTGTTAGAGCAATAAAACAATGATTGTTGAATGTTGCAATTTAAAAATAATTTTGCATTTTCTGATTCCTTATTTTAATTTTCTATTGCACATTTACTGTATTTGCCAAATGCATTAGTCTATAATATTAAACAATGGATTTCCTTCTTCACAGACAGTTTGAAAATCACTGATAGTCGCTATACTTTTAGAAACACAATGTTATTATTTAAATTCACATTACCTGTTTTTGAAGGTGTAAGCTTTAAATTCAATTTAATGAGGAAAACCAGACACATGTGCGGAATCTGGTTGCTTTGGACTGACTGCCCTGGTCTCACACTTCTCTCCCGCTCATTCACACTTTTTCTTCTTTCTGTGTTTCGGACACAAGGAGATGCTTACTATTTTGAGACTTCGCACTTACTCTTCATTTTTTTATTTTGGAATTTTTTCCTCCTCCTCTCCCAAGCTCTGTTATTTGCCCTTCCCATCTCAACTTAAATGTCACCTCATTAGGCTGAGGCCTCACTAATTTTAATCAAAAAATCACTTCACTCGAAGTCATATTATTCTCTTCTGACCACTATCATGCCAACTATCTATTTTAAAGTTGTTTAAAGCCTGTCTTTCTATACTTGATTGTTCACAATTGCAGAAACTCACCAATTTTTTCACTACTTTGTACTCACAGTTTAGACCAACATATTGGCATACTGATTCATTGAAGGACTAATATCTGAGTAACTGTGTTTTCCTAATAGAGGGTAAGTCCCTTAAGGGATAGGTTTTCTTTTATTCATTTGTATTAGAATTTTAGGACAATTGCTAGCCAGCATCGAAGAACTACGAAAAATATCTTTGAGGAAATCAATGAATGACATCCTCCGGGAACATCAGGTAGGTGTCCCAAGGTGAATAGGGCTCATGTATTTGCTCATCAATTACCTCCATGGTCTTCAATTTTCATCACCTTTCACTAAGGCTTCCAAGCAAGGAAACTATGGTTTGATTCTATCCTCACACTCATTGCCAATCATCCAGTGAAAGAAAAAAATGAAACTAATTTTAAATTCCAATTTTTCTGTTAGCTTTGTTTTGAGGACTTTTTTGTTTGATGCAGGTGGATTTATGCTTGTTCTGTGACTTGTGCGTTTTGTGTCTCCTTGCCAAAGTCCTGCACATGTACAGTGAACACTGCTGCTCTGCACAGTCCACCCAGCTCCCAAGCTCTCCCTGGCACCTCTCTTCTCTGTGCTTTGCTGCCAAAGACCTCTATGTACAGATTCCCTCAACTTTCCTTATGCTGATGGAGATGCCTCAACGCCATTTGTGGGAAGCCCGAAGTACCTGGGAGTTTATATCCCCGCAGGTCAGAAGCCAGCACTGCCTTCTATGGGACATGAGAACCTTGCTCCTAAGCCTCCATCTGGAGCAATGTCTGAGGGAACGTCAAATCTCCAGCCTCCCCTAAAGATCTGGCTAAGGCTTGAACTTCACCTGAGACTGGTTTTCCATCTACATTTCCAGAAGCCAAGTACATTAGTGAATTCCCAACATATACTTAGTCTTTTTCTAACCAACAGCATTGAAGAGAAATACTTCTAATATTTCTTGATAATATTAACAGTGTGGGATGAAAGGAACAGGATAACAAATTGTAAGCTGAAGTTTCCTATGTAATTTGTACATGAGACAACATACAAAAACACACCATCATGCATAAGAGAGTTATCTGCCATGGGTGAGGCAGGTCAGGTTTTGGGAAAGGGAGAAAGGGGGAGTTTCCTGATGAGAGAGTTGTTTTACAAAGTGGAACAGGAAAACTGAGATGACGGGACGACACCTAGTAATATGTTACAAAGACAAAGGACAAAATATAACCCATCTTTCTATCTCCACCTATCTTAAAAGCCTTATTTTTTTTATGTAGCGCTATATCTTATATAAGATTTAGAATCTAGACTCAGTATAGATGGTATATGTTAAAATGTAAACATAAGACACTAAATACACTCATTATTGGAAGATAATGATTTGGAAAAAAGCACCGGAAAACTGAAACCAGCAAATGGAACAACACACACGTGTTTCTCATACAACAAGGTGAGAAACCCCCCTGGTCTAAAGCAGAGGTCACAAAACTATCACCCAAGGGCCACATTCAGCTCACTGCCCATCTTTATATTTCCCACAAGCTATGAATGGTTTTTAGATTGCTTTAACACAAACTATGAATGGTTTTTAGATTGCTTTAACAAATGGGAAAAGTCAAAAGAAAAAGAATATTTTGTGAAAATTATATACATTTTAATTTCAACGTCCATGCATAAAATGCTCCTATGTTTATCTGCGGATGTTCTGATGTGCCAGTGGCAGAGCTGAGTATTTGTGCTAGTACTTATGTTAGGTTATGCCCACAACACCTAACATACTTATGACCTAATTCTTTGTGGTTAACTTTTCTGCCCTTTAGTTCTAACTCATAGAAATGTACACAAGATAGTAGATTTTACTTTTGTGAAATTTTAAAGTAGATTTTATATTGTGAAATTATAGTTGCCTACACTGATTTATTATGAGATGTGTGGACACACTCATTTCTATAAATGTACACGTCCTGTACTCTCAGCCAGACGCATACTGAGGTGATGGTAAGCAAATTATTGATAGTCTACATCTTGTAAGTTGTTTTCTTTTTTTTAATTAATTTTGCTCCTACTGACCTTCCTCTTTATGAAACAATACCATATAAATTTAAGTTATTAGTACATTAAAATGATCTAATATAAAAAAGTCAAATGGATTTAAAAAAAAATGGATGGGGAAACTAAAGCATTGGACATAGAGCTGATGGAAGCAATTTAAGGAGAGAAAGGTCTTCAGATGTCCACCAGAATCACCTTTCTTGGGAGGGTGGTTAAGACAACTATGAAGAAAACAAAAGTTTTTCATTGTCAAGTGAGAGCAAGGTCTACAATTGCTTCTTAATTAGAAGAACCCATTTAATTAATTTTTTAATTAAGACTTTTAGCAATAAAAAAACGTGCACACATACAGGAAATGGATAATTGCTTTAACATTTGGTGGCCTTTTATTAAATATTCTGAAAAATATAAACTTTGTAGATGCCAAATTTTGCAACATGATCTACTTCAGTCTGTTACTATACAGAAGTAAGCAGCTGAATGGAAAGAAAAGCAAAGTTTTTCTGCTCAGAAGAAAGATGACTTTTATTTATCTGGCCTCCTTTGCTTTTCCACTCATTGCTATTTTAGAAAGATTACACTTGTAAAAGGTTAACTTGTGGTATAGTCTTAGCCCAGACTTATTAATAGAGACTCTTTTAAATAGGGTAAAAATGATTAAATTAAATAAAAATAAAAACACAATGCAGTTAGGTTTAATACTTGTTTATCAGAAATTAATATCTTCTGTACCATCAATTAAAATTTCATCAGTTGTATTTCTGCCTAACTCGGTGGTTATTTTGGTTTTTTTTTTCTCCCTAAGAGAGGATAAAAATATACCATGACATTACTGGATAGCTAATCCTCTATAAAGTCCTATTAGAAAGAAAAGTAGGATTTTGCATTTAGTTCTAGGTAGACTGGGAAACATGAAAAGGTGAAATCTATAGGCATCAAATACAAAGAGGCTGCTGACTTAGGGGTCTCAGGTTAATCTAACATGGTTCCTTGCTAAGTGTGTTTTCTCAGGACAGATATGTAATGTCTCTGAACTTTGTCATCTGAAGGTGACTGCTATGATGCAGTATTTATTTATTTATTTAAAGATTTATTTATTTATGCATACAAGCTGGGGTGTAAGCCAGAGGTCTGTGGTGGTGAAAGGGTTCATCAGAGATAGTGGGGAGCAGCACAGGCAGATCGATGGAAATACACTGCTGAGGAGAGTAGACGGCGAGTCAGGAGAGGTCTGCTGCGCCATGTGGGAAGCTCCCTGGCCAGGGATCGAACTCGTGGTGCAGTGGCTGCAGATAGTTTCATAGTGCTGAGACTGAAGCCCTTGCGCCACTAGGGAGGCCCCTATGATGCAGTTTTTGAAGAAGTGTTGTGTGTGAATCCCTTCATATTAGTGTCTACCCGATATAGGTAGCTGTTTTCAGTGGAACAACTTAATAGAGTATGTTCTTTATCAAATGTCTGTCTACCACCATGAAAATAAGAGGGCTGAATAATTTCAATGCTTTCCAAAGAGAGGAATTAAAACTACTTATGTTGAAATCAAGATAATATAAAGGGTTGCTAGAACATAATACTGAATAAACTATAATCTGAATATAAAGATGATGTTCCCATCACAAATCTCATCCAAATCTCATTAAGCCAAAATAACGTCTTTGTTTAGTGCTACAATGATTTAACTCCTCATCATTTGAAAGGAGAAAACAAGCTTAATCCTTTGACAGTCAATGATTAAGAAATGTGTAGCATCCTTTACTTTTTATTAGACTTATTTTTAAGATCATTTATTTATGGCAATTGATACTTATAATACTATACAATTTTCTTTTGAAAGCCATTCTTAAAACATAAAATAACAATTGTTGGGAGAGGCAGTCTTGTTCATGTTGTCTTTTGTCTCCTACGAGGCACACAAGGAGGGCCTTGGACCTAGAACCCTTCTTCACCAAGAGTTGAGGATTCCTTCCTGATGGTTGGGTTTATCTCCTTTATGGGAATCTCTCTCCCTGTAATAATTCATTGTGCTCTGCTTTGCTCTACTTAAGTGTGCGTTATATGGCACTTGGTCCACATGTCTACTAAATCTGTCTTCTGCAGGGAAAGGAAGGAGTCCTTTATCCTATGGCACGACAGGGGTATGTATAGGTGTCAGCTGGCAAGAGGGTCTCCTTGGCCTTGGGGAGCAACACCCACTACTGAAGCAGATCTCGCTGTGTTTTTTCTTTGTGAGTGTTGCCTTGTTCTATCCAGTGCTTGGCACCGTAATGTTTTCCTTGGTGACTGATACCAAGATGCAGAGGGAAGAGTGTTTGAACTTCTAATGACAGTAGAGAACAGATACCATTTGCCCGACAAAAATAAGTGATTTAAAATAAAATGGTACAGACATAGTGCAAATATAGCAAAAATCTTGATCTTGGCTTGCTAAGGACTGAAGTTTGGTGAGCACTAAATTGATCTAACCATCTACATTTCTAAGGGAAACAACTTACACTGTGGTGACAATCAGCAAAATTGCCTTTAGGGGAAACTGTATTCTGATGTTACTAATTTACTAATCTTAAGCTTAGCTGGGTATGGGATGGGGCTGTTGCTTGTTGGGATCAGACAGTTAGAGAGCAACTCAGAGAGAGTAGAGGAAAGGAAGTACTCCTACCTACTGGTGCTTTAAAAAAAAAAAAGCAAATTAACCACCATGCATGCACAAACAGCTCACTCGTATTACTAAATATGCCACCAAAAAGAAGTGGACAAGAAAACCCCAACCCTCTTGTTATTTGTTTTTAATTGGTACGACATGCATAACAAACAAATTATCATTTCTACTATTTTAAAACGTACAATTCAGTGGCATTAAGTAATTCACTATGTTGTACAACCAGCACTATATATCAACAGAACTTTTCATCATTCCAAACAGACACTATGTACCTCTTAACTTCCTTCACCTCCTCCCTTTAGCCCTTAATAAAGTCTACTTTCTGTTTCAATGAATTTGACTCTTTTATGTACTTTATAAAAGTGGAATAGTATATTATTTGTCCTTTTTTTCTGATTTATTTCATTTATTTCCAAAATTTTTCCATGTTATAGCAGGCACTAGGGTTTCATTCCTTTTTATGGCCAAATAATATTGCATTGTAATGCTATACCTCATTTGTTTACCCATTCCTGTGTTGATAGTCATTTGGGTTGTTTCTTCTTTTTGGTTATCATGGATAACGCTACTATGAACATTCTCCCTTCTATTTAATACTCCATTCAGACAGTATGTTCTTTCCTTTTTCTTTGGTTTCTTATTGTTGCTGTAACAAATTACCAAAGCTTAATGGTTTTAAAACAGCAATTTATTATTTTGAAGTTATGGAATCTTAAAATCAGTCTCACTAGGTGGAAAGCCAAGGTGTTCTCAGGGCAGATTCCATTAGAGGCTTGGAAAAGCATCTGCTTCCCTGCCTTCCTTTTTCAGCTTCTAGAGGTTGCCTACATTCCTCCGCCACTCCCTGCTTTCCTTGATCTTCTAAGTGCATCAATCCAGTCTCTGACTTTTTATCTTTGCTCTTTTAAGGACCTTTGTAATTACATTGGGCCCACAGGATAATCCAGAATCATCTCACTCCATCTAGAAGTCCTTAACTTAATGATACTTGCAAATTCTCTCTACCATGTAAGGCAACATATTTATAGGTTCCAGAGATAAGGACATGGATATCTTTGGAAATGCATCATTCAGCCCATCACCTTAAAATTGATCACTGGCAAGATAGCATGAGATACAAGGAGCTGGCTCCATTATACTTTCCCATTACTTCCTTGGGATGAACCTGGGCTATGAACTCATCTAGGGATGACCCCTTGCATGAGACAAGTGACGTCAGAATTTTTTGAAAGTGGAAAGTAAAGAATAATCACAACAGCAGACACAACTGGAAAACCAACTTAGAGTAATTTTTCTAGGTCCCTAAAATGATAAGGAATGAGGAGAATCAATCAAATATTTTTCAGTGACTACTAGATATCTGGTAGATGCCATGTCATTAACACACACAAAATAACCCCAAGATCACATAGCAAGTATGTATGTAGAGAAGTTGGAGATCCAAAAGACATGTCTGATTTTGCTGATCCAGTCTGTGACTCCATTATGACAGGGTTCCTATGACTTAATTTGTACCAAAAAGAGGTTAGTAAGTTCCATTCAATACAGCATCTGAGTGTGGCTCAGAAGAATCACAACTAGGAATCAGAGAGTCTATATACCTGTCCATGGCTTTATACAAAGCATTATATCCATAATCACTTATCTACATTTCCAAAATGCAACATTGAACACTAAAAGATTATTTTCTTACCTCTATTGGAAGTAAAAATGTAACTAAAGCTGAACTAGCATGAGGTCATTGATAGACTTTATTTATTCCACTTGGTGTGAATATCCTTACACTATGTTAAGAAAATACTAATATGTTTGATTGTGGCATGTTGCCCAGAACTTTAGATCCTTGGATGTTTGTTATAGGATATGTGGGAAGTACATCTTCACACCTTTCTGAAATCCAAACAATTATGAATTCTGAAACAAATTGAGTTTAAAGGATTTTGGATAAAAGAATGTGGACCTGTATTTTCCATTAATATTTAATAGTCCATTTTGAGACACATAACATGAATACATTAAATACTTTCCATTGCAAGTAGAGACACAATGCAAACAATCTTAAACATAACAACAACCACTAGCACTAAAGTGATATGATTGGCTTTCCTGACTTGAAAGTGTACCTCAGGTTCCAGTGGCCCAAATGTTATTTTTGGTGCTATTTTCTCAGGCCTGCCTGCTTTATTTTTGGGTATAGTCTTGTACTGGATGGCAGGAATGGTGGCAACCCCATGCTCACATCCTTATTCCTTTCCTCAAGTGTCACATGTCATATTTCAGGGAGAATCTGGTGGGCTTGATTACATGTGTATCCCCAAACCAAACACTCTAGGGTGTTTGTGACTAGCATGGGTAACACATGTCACCTGTTTATTATGACAAAAGGAAAAGACATGCGATTTATAGAATCAAAAGAACTTCAAGGGATGGAGAAAAATTAAAAATCAAATAAAAAAAAGTGAGGTGGCCTTATAAGGAGAGATAGAAAAGATGCTGGGTAGGCAAAAAAACAAATAAACAGAAAAAACAACAAACAAATAAAATCCAAATGAATACCATTACTTTCTCTACTTCACTACTTCTAAAGGTTTACTTGACACTAAAGATTTCTTAAAACCAAGTACTCTATTTTAAAAATTAATTTGTTAAATCAATAGAGAGGTATGTTGTAATTTTCATTTAACTTATAATGCCCAACTCTATCAGAAAACTTTCTTACTTTCCTGAATTAGATTCCTGGCAATCATATCTGCATGATGTACCCTTCAATATCTGATCTAATATGAACCAATTGGATTTTTTTCTTTTAGAACTTGGATGAGACTGAAAAGTGATTGAGCATCTGGACTAACCTCTTGACAGGAGAAAGTGTTCAGGAGCCTTGGAGAAGGTCATTCTTCTTCCATATACACAAAGAATTTGAAAAGTTGATGTGTAGAGAGAAAGAACTCAAGCAGAAGAGAAGGACAAAAGAGACCACTGCCTGGTTTTGTGTTGGGTATTCAGTTCCTTATTCTGGTCATTTCCAGAAGCCCAGTCTTTTCTACCCTTATCCTGAAGACATTCTGCAGACTTAAAGCAATCCCCTTCTTGCTTAAGCTAGTATAGATTGAATAGATTCCAACTCCTTTTAATGAAGTCATTTTAATTAAGCTAACTTATTTCAGTTTTTTAGTTCTTAACTATTCTGTAATTTAAAATGATAGAAATACCTTATATATTCAAACATAAGTCAACACCCTATCACAATAATCCATTTGTATAACATGAAGAAATTTGCTTTAACTACATCTAATTCAATATAGAATAATTGGAAGTTCACCATCGTACAAGATATTTAAAGATGTTCTTTCTTATTTTGAGGAATAATTTTAGGAAAAAAGAATCTTATCTTTTGGTCAGACTTACATATTCACTAGCTAACTGTAGAGTGACTTGAAGGTCATTAGGGTGATTAGTCTTTTTAAGTTGAACACATCACACTTTTCTGAGAAATGGGATGTGCAGAAAGTAGTAATACATTATGCTACTCAGTACACTGTATGCAATATCTGGTCAGCTTGTGTAAAATCTTCCTGGCCAAACATTGAGGTTGGTGGAAAAACTCAATAATGAAAGAGAAAAATCTGTCCTTAAGGTAATAGAACCCGATAGGACAAATTTATTACCAACCCATCCATATAGCTGCAGAGAAAGGAGAAAAATCAAGTTTAAACTGAAACCAAGGGCTTACAGAGGCTTTTTATTCATGTGACACTATTTTATGATAAATTGCTTTAATGCTTTCAAAACCCTGGTAGATGGATTGATATGATTACAGATTTTGTTTTGTGGCTTATTTACTCCCCAAAATTAAATTACAAAGTGGTAAGGACATTAACTTGTTTAGACCACTAGAAAACCATTTAGGGCAATGGACTGGAGAAGGTACTAGAAATAATGACTGGAAGGAAGATTTCTCAGGTCTTTCTATAAACTGGGATTTAACCAGAATACAAAAGTAACAAAGACAAGAGATTAGGAAACAAAAACCCAAATAAAGTTAATGTAATTTGGGAGAAATAATGTTAAAATTATTGTATCCCTGAGTGTGCACAATAACTGAAATGTAGACTAGAAGGGTAGAATACAATGTCTCCCCCTTACTGGCAGATTGCACATCACCAAAGAACTTGTTAGGGATGTAAAATCTCAGGCCACAGACAGAACTAATGAATCCATGATTCTGAATGTGAGGCCCAAAAAACTGTGTGTTAACGAACCCTCCAAGTGATTTTGACATAATCAAAGTTTCAGACCCACTCAAGTAGATATGAAGAGAAAAGGTTTGCAGTTGAGCAGAAATAGGTTCAAATCAGCTTTTCTTCCTGCTAGATATGGACATCTACATAATAGTTGAGCGCCTGTTTCATTATCTGTGAAGTGTGAGAAAAATTACTTATCTCACCCTAATGTATATCCAGAAAAGAGAATATTTTCAAAATCTTGAACCTAATTGGAATGGGAATTATAGTTGATATGATTTCAGTCTTTGTGAATTTATTGATCCCAATATCTGTTGGACCCTTCCTCCATTATATCACTGCCAGGTTGTTTAAATGCTGCCAACACCTGGTCCAACTCTGAGAATGAGCCCTAATTTATTTATTCCACTGAAAATTATTCCATTTCCCTAATCAAAGAATTGACTCACAGAAGCATACTGATAAATGCTCTCTTATTTCCTTAGCTAAGTAGTTGGCTCGTGAGTGAACATCTGCTCAAGTTGGTCCAGTCAGACAGAAGCTATTGACTTTTTTTTTTTTTTGAGAGAGAAATGTTTCCCTTCTGGACTTAAATGAGTAAACACATAACCAGGAGGCAAAGATAGTCATCATGTAACCAAGAAAAGAATGGACTTCGATTAAATCTGATGCCTTGGAAGACTGACTGGAGAAATGAGAAATTATTATCACATAAAATAAACTTTGAAATAAGAATTCTTCATAGAGATAAAGCGGGATGGTTCATAATGATCAGAGTAAGTACATCTTAAAGACTATATAGCAAAAATATATTATAAAAAAAATGATTCTATATCCCACCCCAACTGGTCCCCTTTGAGCAGCCACAGCAATCCTCAAAATCAAACAAATATTATGGGAGGCATGCAGACAAAAACTTTGACATGATAAATTAGAATGTATGCTTAGAATGCAAAGATGGTTCAACAGCAGAGACTATCTTTGTAATTAATTGTAATAATAATTTGAAGGAGAAATATGATATGATTATCTTGATAGAGGAATAAAAAGCATTTGTCAAAGACTACCATTCACTTGTAATATAAATCCTAATAAGCTAAGAACAAAAGTATCATTTTATAGGTAGTGGTTATAACAAAAATATTTATGAAACTTCATTCATAATGAAAAAAATTAGCCACATTTCCTTAAATTTGGGGGATAAGAGTGTTTATTTACTACCTCTGTTTAATATTGTATTAGATATGCCAGAGAACTTTCTGTAGAAAGAGGAAGAAATAAGGTATCTGAGCATCAAAAGGAAGAGATGGTTTTATTGTTAGACATAGATGTTTTGACTACATCAGTGCTGGTCAACAGAAATGCAATGTGTAAGTCACATTTGGAATTTATAATTTTGTAAACTTAAGAAAAATAAACAGGTGAGGTGATTTTAATAATATAATTTATCTTAACTGTATTCTCCAAAAATACTTATATTTTATACTTCAACATGTGTCACTAGCTACATTTCAAATATGCAAGTATCCTATGTAACTACTAGTTACCATATTGGTCAGTGCAGACCAATACAATAAATCCAATAGCTTCCAAAGGTAAGTTATAAAACCAAGAGTTTCAGCAGAGTTGCTGTTTACATTACCAATAAAAAAATTCATATCTAAGAGTTAACAAATATTAATTTAAATCCTTTCAAAGAAACAATTAACACTAACTTTAAAAATAAAATAGAATTGAATAAATGAGAGACGTTCTTCCTAATTTAATATTTAAGGTGAAAAATTCCAGTAAGAATTTTTGTCTTAACAATTCAATTAATTTATTCAAAGTGTAGGCAACCAAAAATGAGCAGTGAACATTGGCATGCCCTTCAAAATAAGTCAGTTTTTGAACTTATATAGATGTGTACCAGAATAGATAGATAAACCAATGGAACATTTTGGAGAACTCAGCATACTTGATATTTGAATGCTAGTATAATATAAATTATTGAAGACTGTGTTTTGCATAATATTGGGAAAACTAGCTCAGGCATATGGAAAAAATAAAGAAAGCTAAATCCTTCTGTAATATTTTACCAAAAAAATGAACTTCAAATGGATTAAAGACTTAAGTGTGAAAGCTAAACATAAAAATGAGTATAGTCATGTGCAACAAAACAACTTTTCCGTTAAGGACAAACTACATATACAATGGTGGTTTCAAAATCCTTTCTATCTAACAAAATGTTGTAGCGTTTTGCATCTGCAACCGGCTCATGCATTTCATCTTTATGATGTCTGTTGATAGCATAATTTTTTATTTTACTTGATTTGATTTAATCTCATCTTGTTTTGTTCCTCATGAGTCCTAAATGTACAAAAATCCACTGCTAATGTTCAATTCACATAACAATGAAATGATGCATTTCTCAACACATATCTTTGTTATTAAGTGGCATATAAAAAAACAATGTAGGGAAATAAATGAGGGCTTAAATTGGGGAAGGATTTCTAAAATAAATGTACCAAAGATAAACCATAAATCAAAAAGGGATAAATTTGATTACAACAAAATCAAAACATTTGTTAAATGAAAGATGTAACATGCATAGTCAATAGAGAAGAGGCAAATTGGAAAAAGATATTTTCAGTTTCAGAAACTTATATGCACAAGTGGAATTTCTTCAAATCAAGAAGTGGGGTAACAATGGAAAGGTAAGGAAAAAATTTGAACAGGCCGTACACAGAATAAAAAGTTCAAAAATTTGACAATCATAAATCAAATTACCCATATTCATTAATACAAATATTTACAAAAATACTTAGTAAAATAACAAGGTATCAGTTTATGCTTGTTATGTTGATATGAATTAGATAACTAGACAATGGAAATTATTGACAGCAGTCAGGGACTAGAGGAGCCATCAGACACTTCTTTTTGAGAGTCTAAATAAGAGGGACAGGGACATTTCTTTAGAGGGCAATCATGAGTTGCTTGTCAAATTAAGTATTTTTATACCCTGTAATGGAACAATTGTACTCCAAGGTGTATGTGCCAGAGTGTCTCCTCCAAACTGATAAGGGAACATGTGTGAGGATCTTCTTATTAGTTTTATAATAGTGTGGAGTTTAAAGCAATCTAGTTGTTTGTAACATGGCTAAAGGATATAAAATTATAGTGGGTTCGAGCTTTGGGATACTATACAACCATTAGAAAAAATCAGTCAAAGGCATAACAAACTGGCAAGTATTATGAAAATAGTTCTGAGTAAAAGGAAGTCTTAAAACAATGCTATAACATAATGCTATATGTACATCAAAAGGCATGTAAACAAAATGAGCAATGCATGCTGTATAATAGCACAACAATAAAATAAAACATCTATAATAAAAGCTATCAAACATATTTGAATGATTTCTGTGGTGGAAGGAAGGATGGAAGTGGAGTCTGTGAATAAAAGGGAATATAAGAAATAAATGAATGATATAAAAGAGGACTCACACAGGCCAAGCTCACAGTGTACGATGATCTGGAAAATATGATTAACTCAAACCTCTGCACCTTTGGTTCAGTGGACACTTATTTCAACTGACCCCTTTCATGTGCAAGAATACAAATCAGATTTTGTTGATTAAAGCTGTTTAGTGACTTTCCAGAATACTTCAAATCAAATGCAGACACTAATCTAGCCTAAAAAAAAAAACATTGTTTTGCACCCCAGTCCCTAGAACAGAGACTGGAATATAGTAAGCATTTTTTTTTTAAAGATTCATTTTATTTTTGCATACAAGTTGGGGTGGTGAGAGGGTTCATCAGAGTCAGAGCGGGGAGCAGAACAGACAGATCGACCAAAATACACTGCGGAGGGGAGCAGCGGGAGAGGAGGGAGAGGTCTGCCACACCATGTGGGAATCTCCCCGGCTGGGCATTGAACCCGCGCTGCAGCCCTGGACAGTTCCACAAAGATGCGCTTAACCCTTTACTCCACCAGGGAGGCCCATATATAGTCAGTATTCTATAAATGTGTTATATCTAAACAGTGATGGAGCAACTAACTCTCAGTGGTCTCTAAACAAATTTGTGTATCTTATTTCACTAGATACTTTGTAAGCCTGGGGACAGTCGGGGATGCTTGCTGACCTTTTTGCATCTCCAGAACAAGTCCTTAGATGGCATTCTTAATAATGCAATAATGCAAGTAGTATTATGCAAGAGTGTAAGAGGATAAATTAAAAAGTCTCAAATTTAAAAATATTTTAATTTATGTTGAAAGTGGTAAATGATGATAGTCACCACCACTATTATCCACTCATTTAAAGGAGTTTTCAAAAACTTCTCTACTTTGTAATACATCATGTCCAATGCACCTTTAAAGCTTGAGGAGTCCTTCCAATCATCAAATGTGTTGAAAAGTTGTGATATATAATTTCTTTAAAATATTATATAATTCTTACTTTCCTACCAGTTAAGTCTGGCTTTTCACCAGTTGGTCTAAATTAGATTTTACTGTATTTGGCAGTTTCTTAGTATTATATAAATCACTCTCTTATTAACATTCTCTCTGCACTAATTAGTTAAGGGACCGTTATCACTGCACACATGTAACTCCCACTACCTTCATGAGGATTAAACATTCATACCTTAGGGCAAGGTTGGCATTTAACAAGAGAAATTGTTTCATGTGAATTAACCTTGAGAATGGGAGATAAATAATCCAGGAGGTACATGAAGATTCTTGAGTGTGTTCACTAGGGATTCCATAATCAGAGAGTGGCCCAAATAGCAGTGGCTTATTGAGAAATTTAAACCATCTGACTGATGCAGACTGGTTTGTGGTCTTGATGTTACATTTGCAAGTGCCAAATATTTAAGGAATATTTGGTTTTTATAACAGTTTGGTAGAACCAATATTGTAACTATAAGCATAAAGCATATTCATACGTGACAGAAACTATTTAATTTAATGCATTTTAAATAGTTTCAATCAGATGTTGATTTAGATGCATGGTTAATATTAAAAATCTCTGGGGTGATTTTTGAAAAAGCAGGAGATAAATCTAATTTATTTGATTTTGTTAAAAGTTAGAAAGTGTTGGGATTTTTGAAAGTTATACATAAAGCACTTTTAGTAATATTTTGAGTCAGGAATCATGTTGGGGGTTGTATGGAAGTACAAAGTTACATTAGCTTACAGACAACTAGCACCAAAATGAGAACTGTATTGTCCTATGAATTTGTTTTGTTTTTTAAATATATTTTTATTGTTTTTTATGTCTTATACATTTTGTATTCCCCTTGGGTAGCCCACCACCAATTCACCCGTGGTCCTATGAATTTGAACAGAGAAATTCTGTCTATGAGGGTGGAAAATGGTAAGCAGTTCAGAAAATGTCAGAAAAAGTTAATATCCAAGGCAGATATTAAATGGGATAAGTGAGGAGTGAAGGTAGGAGCAAAAATTTCAATTGGGAGAATAAGAAGAAGAATCTGATAGGGATATAAAATATGAAAACACTGGCAGTGGAGAATATGTTAGTGAGACTGAAAAGCAGATGGGGGAGGGAATAGGATATAATACAATTCTGAGTTTTCCTTATGAGGAATAGAAAACCATTTTAAAAATTCCTATTTTTTTTTGTTTGTTTTGGGGAGTACGTGACCAAAAAATAATAAATGTTTATGTTTTAAAAATTCAGGAATAAAAGAAAAACTATTTAAAAAGTATAACCACTCTTTGCACCATTTACTTAAGAATAAATGCAGTATAGTAGCTATTTGATGTTTTGTTCCAATTAAGATCCATATTCAAGTCTTTGCAAATGTATTTATACCTAGTATAGGTAAATACTTCCCTTGTATTTTAGGGAAGGTTGAGTTCATTCACGATTCTAAGGATTGAGTAAGTGGTGCAGACTTCAGCTCCATTGTCAGGTAACAGTAATGGGTTCAGAGATGGATGAATTAGTCCAATATTCTTTAAAATTATAATTGCTAATGTTTACATTGTACCCAGTCTCCGATTATGTCATTTCGGTAACTCTCTCTCTTATTGTTAGATATTTAGGTTGTTTCCAATCTCTAACCAGCATAAGTTTCTACAGGGAATTTTTCTTAGTAAAAATGTCCATATTTGTGAAAATTTCCTTATTATAATTAAAAATGTGATTGTGATAAAAGGCAGAAATATTTTTCTGGTTCGTAACAAATATTTTCAATAGCTTTTGTGGAAGTTTTCTCCAATTCTCTTGAAAATTTGCAAGAGTTTCTGACCTTAATGTGCCATATAACGCTGTATAATTTCACTAAGTGAATCTAACCAATTCTAATACAATATCTTAATGTAGGAAAGGCTATGTTTAGAACTTTGTGCCCTGTGGTTCTAGAGCATGCATATATATGCTAAGATAACTGCAAGTAGTCTTGTTAGACGTCATCCCTTACGTTTTCTTCTAATCCCCTTCACAGTTTTGCTTTTCTGTTTTGTTTCATCCTTCTCTTCCCTCTTCTCCACTTGGTTCCAGTCTTCCAAATGGACTCTGCTCTTCAAACTTTGCATATTAATTCAACAGAATAAGAAAATGTTGGCCATTCAAAACTACGCGGGGAAAAAAAAGATATTCGGAGTCTATAACATGAGGTGGAAAATTGTGTTAGTGTTCTCAGGTAACAATTTCCTTATAAATGAAAATTTCCACTAAGAAAAAAACTGAAACATGTGCCTTGAGGAGATATATGTTTGTGTGGCTGGTTTTACCGTAATTTCTTTGTGCTTCTAACTTACTGTGTTTTCAACATATCATTTAATTTAGGTATCTCCTTACTTCTTTTGGCCCAAGGTAAAAATCTGTATCTTTTAATAAATTTCATTAAATTCATTCCATTTTTGCATTTCTTTATGTTATTTCCTTTTTCAATTTTATTCATTTATGATCAATTTATTCATTCATTCATTCATTAAAAAAGTATACTGAACACCGAATATGGACCAGGCAATTTTTCGCAGCCAGGGATGTAAAAATAAACATGACCAGACTTCCTCCTTGTGTCCATTGCACTTACAGCTTAAAAAAAGAGAGATATTTTAATTAAATCAATCAATTATAATTACAATTATAAACAGCAAGTGTTTGAATGAAGGAAATATACAGAGAACCTTGAATGAACTTATTGAAAGATATGCTAACTTAATTTTCAGGACCAGAGGAAGCCCTCTCTGAGGAAATGTCTGAGCTGATAACTGAAGAATAAACAGAAGAAATATTGGGGGAAAGAATGTGAAGTAGAATGGGAGAGGAAACACTGACAAGGTACAATAGTGGAAGGGAGCATTCCCTTTTATATGCTTTATGTTGTTTATGAATCTATTCAAAATACATATATAAATTATATACCTACTATGTCCTGAGCCT
Source organism: Scalopus aquaticus (assembly GCA_004024925.1). Lineage (NCBI taxonomy): Eukaryota > Metazoa > Chordata > Mammalia > Eulipotyphla > Talpidae > Scalopus > Scalopus aquaticus. The sequence goes on from PVIJ01002897.1 coordinate 119,649, forward strand.
GGGGATTGATGAATACAGCACTGGCTGAAATAAATAATATCCATGCCCTCATGAAGATAAAATTTAGGTGGGGGAGGCAAAACAAGTGAAACGAAATGTGAATAAATTCCAATTAATAAGTAGTATGAAGAAATTAAGTCAGGGAAAAGTGTTAGAGTATTTGTGTGAGGAAGGGGCTCTTTTTTTTTAAAGATTTATTTATTTATGCATACAAGCTGGGATACAGGTCAGAGGTGTGGGGCAGTGAGAAGGTTCACCAGAGACAGAGTGGGGAGCAGCACAGGCAGATCGACAGAAATACACTGCTGAGGGGAGCAGCAAACGAAGCATGAGAGGTCTGCCATGCCATGCGGGAATCTCCCCAGCCAGGCGACGAACTCACGTTGCCGCTGCCGACAACTCCTCAGTGCAGTACTTAACCGCTGCACCACCAGGGAGGACCGGAAAGGGCTCTTTTAAAGAGAGAATTTAGGGTTTCTCTGAAGAGATGCTATTAAAACACATGTCCATATCCATATGAAAATCAAGGAAGCAGCAATTCAAAGGCCTTTGAGGGAATAAAGTTTATGTTGTGTTCAGAGTAGCCAGATGGCCTATATGGCTTCAGCATGGCAATGTGTAAAAGTTGACTATGAAGTCTTGGAAACAGGGAGGGTCAAATAGGGCCAGGAAAGATGTAATTTGGAGCTCAAATTCTTCTCTAAATATTTCTAGAGAGCTGGAAGGATGTGATTCATTTACATTTCTAAAATATTGTTCTTAGTATAAGATTGAAGATTAGAAGTTAGAAGGCAACATTCTCTGATCTAGGTGAAAGATGAGGGCGCCGACACTAAGGTAGTAGCTGTGCAGGTGATTCGAAGTGGTCAGTCACAATACTAATTCAAAGCAAAGCTACCTGAAGCTGATGGATGGATTTGGATGGGGGTGGTGAAAGAAAGGGAGGAATCTATCACAGCTGCCTGTTTTGTCTAAGCAACTTGATGAATGGAGATTCCACTAACTGAGATGGAATTGTCTGAAGGAAAACTTCTGTTTTGGAGACTGGCAGATGCTTTGCAATCCTGCTCTTGGCTCCTCAGCAATCACTGAACCTGCATATACCAAAATGTTATAAACCTCTTTGAGGTCTGCAACTACTCAGTGCTGCTGTGCCAATTGGCTCCTGTGTATATTTTTAAAAATGTTTAAATAATTTTTATTTATATCTTTTAGATTATTGTGTATTCCCTGTGGGTTTCCCTCCACCAAGTCACCCGTGAACTGTCACCAGAGTCCCTTGTGCTCTTTTCTCCCCCGTGTTGAACCCTTATCCTCCCCTTCCCTCGCTGAATGTCTCTCATTTATGGTTGCCTGCTAGTTTTTTTTTTTTGTTTCTTTTTGTTGTTGTTGTTGTTATTTTCTCCTCCTGATCTCTTATTTGGTTCCCCGGTATTCCTCCTATAAGTGAAACCATTAAATAGTTTTCTTTTTCTTTCTGGCTTATTTCGCTGAGTATGATCCCTTCTAGTTCCATCCATATTGCTGTGAATTGCATGTGTTTGACTCCTGTCTATTGCACTTGGAGACGTTTTTCTGAATTTCATAGTAAACAGCATGGGGGTAAAGGAATTTATCTTTCCTCCTCTTTCTACAGTTTACCATATTCAGAGCTCATCAGACATTCAAAATCCTTCTAATTAAAATGTGTTTCTTTCCAGATATGCTTACAATCTCACACACCTGAACACATAATTCTAGTTCTTATCAGGCTCACAAGAATTTCAGCAATTATATTTCCATTTCTTCCAACTTCAACCAACAACTAAAACCAAAACAGTTTTGCTCCCATCCTTCTTATCATTAGGATGAAGTGGGGTAGACCTTTCTGGAATTTTCAAAATAAAGTTTTCAAGTTTGCTTTGTTTTTATTCTGTAAATGGAGAATATATTCATTATTTGTTTGGTCAGCATTTCAATATCTCAGTATATTTTAGAGAAACCAGACTTTATTTACTACGCAAAAGCCCGGAAGTAAAGGCAGAAGATTTTCTTGGAATTCAAAACCATCTATATTCTAATACAATTATTTATTTTTCTTAAAGAGATTCATTTCAGAAGTGGACATATTGAAGAAGTGAAATCTATTTTAGCAACTGCTGTATATACTCTTATTCTTTTTTTTTTAAAGATTTATTTATTCATGCATACAAAGTGGGGTACAGGCTAGAGGTGCAGGGTGGTGAGAGGGTTCACCAGAGACAGAGTGGGGAGCAGAACAGGCAGATCGACGGAAATGCACTGCTGAGGGGAGCAGTGAACGAGGCAGAGAGGTCTGCCGCGCCATGTGGGAATCTCTCTCCCTGGCCAGGCGTCGAACTCGTGTCGCCGCTGCCGACAGCGCCGCAGCGCAGCGCTTAACCGCTGCACCACCAGGGAGGCCCTATACATTTATTCTTAATAATAGCAAAGATGTTATGACAATAGGAAGTGAGTCAAATATCTTTCAATATGAGAAACAGGAAATTTGCTATGAGTTGAAGAGAAAGCATTTAAACTATAACCAACACAGACATAAAACTTCTCCAGACTCCCAGTATATTTATTTACTCTTAGAAAGTTCATTCATTACAAATGCAGAATCCAACTTTGCCTTGACTCAAGGAAATATTTAAGGTTATTCTAATATATTAGACCAAATGCTCTTGGCTTGGAATAATTATGACAGTCCAAACTTTGGGTAGGTAAGAACTAGCCTTGCTAAACTTCTTAGTAAATTATTAAAAACTTTACTCTCTCATTCTCTTATTGATTTATTGTACTTCTCAAAATTTCATTTAATAGGAGACCGTTGGATTATTTGACCTTCAAGAGATTCTGAGGTCATTAATTTAAAATCCCTTGTGTCATCTCAGCTTAAGTAAATTTACATGTTAACAAACCCTCATCGACTGGGCTAATTACACAAATATACTTGCTCGTTTTTATTCTCTGAACCACCTTTGATGATAGATTCTGCCATGATCTTTATTTTATTCATAAGCAAACTTAAGATCAGAGAAGTTCAGAATTAAATTTAGGGTACTCAACCATCCCAGTTAACCCAGAACTATGCCTGATTTAGCACTGAAAGTCCAAGGTCCATGTGGCCCCTTTCAATTCTGGTGTTGTGGGCTCACTTATGCCCCCCCCCCTTAATTAATATTTTGAAGTCCTAAACCTTAGTACTTGAGAATGTGACTACATATGAAAGTAGTGTCTATAAGAAAGTAATTAATTTAAAATGTGGTCATTAACATGGCCCTAATCCACTATGACTGGTATCCTTATAAGGAGATAAAATTTGGACATGGATGTGTACAGAGATAAGGCAATGTGATGCTAAAGGAGGAAGGCAGAATTTACAAGTCCAGGAGGGCGTCCTCAGAAACAACAACAACTCTGCCAACACTTTGATCTTGGACTTCTAGACTCCATAACTGTGAGAAAATAAATGTCTACTGTTTAAGTCACTCATTTTGTGGTTCTATATTATGACAGCATTAACAAATTACACACTAGGCAAACTGTATATGTTAACATAAGTAGCTTGTGTAAACTATTAAGTGTCAAAATCAAGATTGAACCCTGACTTCATGCTCTTAACAATTTGCTATACCAACTCATTCACCTTAAATACATTTAATAATTACATATGTGCCAAGGCACTTTTCTAAGTACTGTTCATATAATAAGCTATTAGCGTTTCATTAATATTCTCATTTTACAGATCAAGGAAACATCACACAGAGAGCTAAAGTAACTAAGATCAAACAACCAGCAAGTCATGTAAGCATGTTATAATCCCTAGCAGTCTAACTTCAAAATTTGTGTTGTGTACCATAAAAATCATTAGTTCATAATGTGATGGACATTTCATATAAGCACACAGTTTAGAAATAATCTAGTCCATGGCAATTCAGAATCCAAAAAATAACCTGCTAGTAGTTTATAAGAACTGAATTCACACTCGGGTGCCCTGACTCCTGTTCTGGTCGTGTTTTTCAAACTTGATAGAGGTCAAATTTACATCTACTTAAAGCATGCAATTTGTTGGCTTTTGAGACATGAATATACTGATCAAACACAGTCATACTCACTATATCTACACTTCTATCGCCAACAAAAATTCTTTTGTCCCCTCCCTTCATCCCTTAACATTCATTACCATGATGAGCACATTAGGAGCATTTGTGTGTGAGTTTTCATCTTAGGACAAATGTTTTTATCTTTGGCAAATACGTTGAGTGGAATGGAAGGATAATGTAGTAGATGTCATATTTGACCTAAGAAATGGAAAATTAATTTTTCCAACTGGTTGTACCATTTTCCTTTCCCATCAGTGATATATGAAGGTTCCTATTCTACCTCCTCTCCAACAGTTTGTATTGTCAGTCTTTTTCATTTCAGCCATTCCAGTGGGTATGGATTCTTTCTGTGGTTTTAATTTTTATTTCCCTAGGCACTCATGATGTTAAGCATATTTTCATTTGATTATTTGCCTTTTATATGTCTTCAAATATTTTGCCCCTTTAAGAACTCATAAAAATATAACTGATTGTTTGGCTTAGACAATAGAAATTTATTTTCTCAATCCTAGAAGCTAGAAGCTGTAGTCAAGATATCAGCAGGGGTAGTTTCTTGATTATGCTGATGGTTGTCTTCTCCCTGTATCTTCACATTGTCTTCCTTTTGTACACTATTGTGTCCAAATGTCCACCTCGTAAGAGGACAATGGTTATAGTGGATTCAGGACACCCTCATGACCTCATTTTAACTTCATTATTTTTTAAAAAAATTCTACCTCTAATTCCTTTATTGTATAATTGTATTGTATTTGTAATCTACCAATAACTTTAGTTGTTCTTCCCTAGTTATTATTCCTGCTCTTTACAAGGCCAATCCCGGGATGAATTGTCATGTGTGTATGTACATGCACCCTCACATATACACATAAATTCTACCTGTGAAGCTGTCCAGAGCTGCTGCAGCACAAGTTTGATACCCTGCCAGGGAGCTTCCCACACGGCGCAGCAGACCTCTCCTGCCTCACCTGCTGCTTCCCTCAGTAGTGTATTTCAGTAGATCTGCCTGTTCTGCTCCCCACTCTGTCTCTGGTGAATCTTCTCACCACCCCATACCTCTGGCCTATACCCCAGCTTATATGCATAAATAAATAAATATTTTAAAAAGAATAATTCTATCTCCAGGTCCTCCAGTGGTGGCCTAGGCCTTAAGTCTCAGTGCTAGCACCTTGAGAGCCTGAGTTCGATCCTGGCCAGAAAGCTAACCCACATATGGCTCAGCACACCTCTCCTGTCTCACCTTCTGTGCCCCTCAGCAATGTATTTCAGTAAATCCATCTGTTCTGCACCACACTTTGTCTCTGGTGAATCCTCTCACCAATCCACACATCTGGCCTACACCCCAGTTCTTCTACGAAAAAAAGATTCTACCTCCAAATGTCGTCATGTTCTGAGGTACTGGGAGGTAGACTTCAATAAATGGATTTGGCATAGGGGAGATACAAGGAAGCCTATAACATTTAACTTCTGGGTCTCAGTTTATTCATCTTTAAAATGGAATAGTGAATGAGATCAAGGATTCATTATCTTGAGTTTTAGTTGGGTTTAAGGGGGGGCTCCATAAACATCTTGGAATATTATACCACATTTGTATGTGAATTTTCTTCCTAAGGAGGAAGTCTGTAGTGGTAAATAGATCTTATAAGGGCAACTGACCCTTCAAAAGATTACAAGGCAGTTAATTAGATAATCTCTGTAGTTCTCCTTGGCCCTTAAATTGTAAGACTCTACTCGGAAAAAAAAAGATGATATTATGTTTTTTCATAAGGTTTATAGACAGAAAATTCTTCCTAATGACTTATATATATACTTTTAAAAAAAAATACAATTTACTCCATTTTAAACTGACTCTAGAACAAATGTAATCAAAAGAGGTCAAATGGTACATTTATATTTTTCATAGTTTTATGAACATTGTTTCTGTTTGGTAATCATCGAAATACTGAAATGAAATTCCTTTATTGTATAATTGTATTGTATTTGTAATCTACCAATAACTTTAGTTGTTCTTCCCTAGTTATTATTCCTGCTCTTTACAAGGCCAATCCCGGGATGAATTGTCATGTGTGTATGTACATGCACCCACACATATACACATAAAAAAGGCAAAACTTGAACAAAGGTAAAATGACTAGAATGCTTAACATAATAAATGTTTATTAACATTTGTTGAATGAAAAAATAAATGAATGTTTTGACCCCTACGGAGAACAGTCAAATTCAGTTAATAGTTGAATAACTACTTTCAAAGTTCATAAATACCATGACTATATTAGTTAGAATTGATTATGAGCTATTACTTTGTTAATCATCTCAGGTAGAAAACATAAGCCTACAAAGATGATCAGAAATTGTATATATGATTTTGCATATACTAGAACTCTATGTACATGCAATTACAGATCACTTATAATATTTAGAAACGTGTGTGTGTGTGTGTACATGTCTCTGCACACGTGCACACTCGAGTGTGCATGTGATACAATTAAAGAGCAATGCAAACAGCATTGCTTTCACTGGTGGAATTTGTGAAGTGAAATGGATGTATTTATTTCTGATCCCTCATCTCCAGCTGACTGATTTTTTCCTTACTGTAATCCCATGCTTACTGAACAACATGCTAGGAAATGATGTGCTGTACTGTCATTTTTACATCTCTTGCTCATGCATGTGCTTCCTGAGCTTGCTGGGGTCTGTATGAGGTGGTAAGAGTGGCGATCTTAAGGTACATTGACTTAGGACAGAATGTAGGGCTGCGTCATGAGTTTCCCTTTCTCCATTTCCATGGGAGCAAAATTTTCATAGCCCACTTGTTTCTCTATATTTCTAAGCATTCTTTACTGACTGCTCCAGAATATTTAATGGCACAAGGCTCAGGATTCCACTGATGCTGGTGAGGTGAGATGTGTGTTTGTTGTGAAGTGCTCCCAGCAGATCAGCCTCCCCTTGCACCTGTTGGGATCTGCTCGCTTTTGACACAGTTTGTCTTCTTCAACACTTTTAACGTCCCCCTCTATCATAAACATTCTCTCATGCATTTGGAGTTAGAGAACTAATGAGAAATAGGCTTTGGATACTGTGGTCTATTTTATTTGGGGATCATTAATGTCTAGAGAAAACATCAGCTTTCAAGGGTTCTGCTGAAAGATCACTGCCCTGTCAGGACTGCATCACAAGGCACTCAATTTATCAGCCTTCCTCTGGATTGACCCTGCGCAGATTTGAACCTCCGGCTCCAGGGAGTCTAGGTCGGACTACGTGATGTGGAGGCCACTCAGCCACTGCCTGCAGCCAAAAAAGATTAGTGTCATCAAAAATAGATTAGAGAGTCAGTTAAAAAATTAAAGTAACCCCTTTGTTCTAAAATATTTGTCAAAGTAAGCAAAGAAATTAGCTTTCATTTCAGATTAATTACTGAGTAAATTAGAATTTGGTGCAAGACCATTGCAGATTTTTCTCCCCTGCAACTATGGAAATGGAGAAATGTATAACATTTATAATGACTGTCTCTAAAGGTTTAAGCTTTTATGCAAAAGCCTGATAACCTCACTGGGGCTCCTGCCTGTAAACTTTCATCATGGGAGAATTCCTGAAATGTGGGCCCTGCCCTTATCTTTATGGAAAGAACAGTGTTGTAAAGGGAAGAAATGAAAAGTTGAATTTGTTGTTTCCTGATTCTGACATCCAGAATCACGTGACCTCACCACAGCTACTTCTATCCATCATCTTTAATAAAAAGTGGATTAGAAATTCCCCCCCCAAAAAAAAAAAAAGGTTAATGATAAATCTGTGCATTGAGCAGGTACAGCAGCGGGCGAAGTGAAAAACATTCTCTTCAGGGGCAATCTGGGACATCAATAAAGGCTGCTGGGATTTGGGCAAATAGACAACATACTGCTCAGCTGTCTGACTTAGCAGAGAAATTTAGTCAGTTGGCATTCATTCACTCACGAACAAGTCTTTACTAAACAGCTATTATGTCCCAAGCACTATGTTAAGAGCTTAAAACATAATGACCATGAAAAAGCACAGTGATGCAACCCAGCAGACTATCTTAGCCAAAGGTAACTCACTAGTAACAAAACATATGGACATTAATTTATGTACCCCCGTGGGGATATACTGATAAAGTATAACATCACTTCTATGGTATTCTTGCCAAAAATATGAGGATGCTCTAATCATGAGAAAATGCCAGACAAAACAAACAGAGGGAATACTGGAAAGCAGAACCCTTCAAATTATCAAGGTTGTGAAGGAGACAGGATGAGAAGCTATCTCAAATTGAAGGAGACAAGTCAACCAACCGCATTTAGGATTATGGATTGGATCCTGAGGCAAAAACAAAATAAAACAAAACAAAGCCGTAAGTGGGAAAACTGCTGAAATTCAAGTGAGGTTTGTGGTTCCATTGAAAGTATTATTTTTATCAGCGTTAATTTCTTGGTTTTGATAATTGTACTATGCCAACATTAGTAGAAACTTGGGAAGGAATATACAAGATTTTCTGTATAATTTTTGCAACATTTCTGGAAGTCTAATGTATATAAAACACATGAAGAAATGTTCATCACTTGTCAGGGAAATGCAAATCAAAGCCACAACGAGATACCACTTCAGATCTATGAGAATGGCCCATGTCTAGAAGACCAGAAAATAAGTGTTAGTGAGGATGTGGAGAAAAAGGAGCCCTTTTCCCACTTACACCGTTAGTGGGAATGTAGCTGGCCCAGCCCCTATCCAAACAGTATGGAGTTTTGTCAAAAGATTAAAAATGGATCTACCATAGGATTCAGCAGTTCCACTCTTAGGTATCTACCTGAAGAATACAAAAACACAAAATCAAAGGGAATCTTGCACTTTCATAATCAGTGCCACACTATTTACAATGGCTAAGGAAGCCTTCTACATGCTCAAAAACTGATGAGTGGATGAAGAAGATGTATTACATATACACAATACTACTCAGTTATCACTAATGACAAACTCTTTACAACAACATGGATGGAGCTGGAAAGGATTATACTTAGTGAAATCAGTCAGAAGTAGGAAGACAAGTACTGGATGGTGCCACTTACATGAGGAGTAGAGAAACCAAGTAAAGAGTCAGATAAAGCCAAAGGAAAAAATAACCCTTGGAAGCTGGCTCTAGAACTGAGGCAACCAGAGCAGAGGGAGAAGGCTGAGCACAAAATGGGGAGGGGCACAATGGACTATGTGGTAGACTAGGGGTGCTTTGTTGGTATAACTATGGCAACTAAAATACAAATAGCGGTGTAAACCAATGTTACCTCAGTAAAAATTAAAAAATAAAATTAAAACCCTCAGAACTGAAACAGATGTTGTCCTTGCTTGCATGGAATTTACCCTTAGTAAGGAAGATATTCAATCGAATAATCACATGAATGATTATGTTATTATAAGCAGAAATAAATGCTTTCAAGGGAAGAAACTGCATGAGAGTTTAATTACAACAATCAGAAAGAGAAAACATTTATTTAGTGCATACTATGTGCCAGAAACTGTTTCTACGTATTCTACAGATATTAATCATTTAATTCTCTCTCACCTTTATGATTCCCACTGATGTTTCAGTGCTGATGAAGTTCTTCACCATTATTCAAATATTGAATTTTTGCACTTGTACAGTTAATCTTAGCTGGACATCTCTCATGAATATGGCAAGGGGTTTCAAACTCACGCGATCCAAGGGGAGGGAACTACTACCTCCCCTCTGAGTCCTTTGAATGAAAACTTTGCATTCAGTTCAAAACATCTCCCTAGCTTGTTTTCCTTCCTTTAATTATGCTCCTAGAACCCCTCATCTGAAACTTTCTAAAAGGCAAATGTGAGTGTTCCTTTTGTTTGTTTTTTTGACTTCTGCAGAATAGCAGTATATTTCTATTGCCTGTGGGATAACTTTCAGCTCTCTGATATGCAAATAATGTCTTTCTTTGGCTGACCTTTGTATACGCCACTCTAGCCTCTTCACTCGTGCCTAGGATCATCCTCTGTTTCCTTGTTTGATGCTCTTGTGACACCCACCTCCTAGGCTTGGCTCACATCTCTTCACACTTTGAAGGTTATTTTCCCAGGCTTCAGATGAGTGCCCTAATTTGGTGTATATCAAAGTCATTTTCTATACAGTTTGTGAATGTGTCACAATTACACTCTAAATAGTTTAATTGCTTTGTTTACTGCTAGGTAATTTTATGTTTGCATCTTTGGTATAACTTTTTCAAAGCGTGTGTCCACTTTTTATGTTCTAGAAACTCCTACAGTTTTTTTTTTATTTTTTATTTTAGTTATGTATGCCTGATTGGCCTCATTGCTCTCAAGATTCTGGCTTTAAATATGAACCATAAATAGCTTCATAGAAAATGAAAACCAACTGCCACCAACCCTAGTTTTCCCAACAACAAAGTCAGGTTAATGTGTCTCAGCTTTAGATTTCCACCTGCTTTAGTCTGCATTGCAATCTGACCTTAAAATATTTAGACCCAAGATGGGGACAATGGAGGCTCTGTGAGTCACAACCCTAAGAATCTAGACTCATTTCATCATTGATAGCCAAACTGCGTTCAGTAAGAATTTCACGACTTTTATCTTTGTAGGAAACTTTGGCGGCTGCCTGCTTCCCCACACTGCTTGCTTTCATAAGTGGTGGCAGTGGAGGGGGTGAGTTATAAACACTTCATCATTGTAACATGTCAAATCTGTCCAAAAGAAACATCTTTATGTCTCTGATTATTTTGTCATTAGTTTAAGAAGGTTTGTTGAGCTCCCGGAACACCGGGGAGGAAGGGTGATGTACATACACATTTATCTGATGGCTAATGCCTCCCAGACTTGGAATACACCGAGACAAACAAGGGATCCCCAGAGTGCTCATCTGCTACAAGACTTATTTCATACTGGATCAATTATGCAGATTGAGCTGTGAAGATAGCTCCCTCTTTTAGCATGGCGTGATTACTCCTGAACTCACACTTCCAATGCCGCCTCCCTAGAAATATCAGATTCTGAACCACCTGCTTCCATCTGGGAAATATGCTTTCTTAATTGGGGGAGGGGTGAGGATGGAAAAAAAAAATTCTACAGCATTACTATTCATGTACATTTACCATCATGAAATGTTTGCTGTTAAGTGATCCAAGTAGAGACATTTACATATGTGTGTTTAATTTTGCAATAACAACTATAGAAGATAACAACTAGTTTGAAAAGTTTAACAATCTTTACACTTATTTATCATTTCAGAGACTTGAAAAATGAGCCTATTACAACAGGTTCATCACTAGATAGAAAATATTTAAAATTCCAAAGAGTAATTTACGTGGGTTAAGAAAATTAATAAGGGTGGTTAATCAGAAAATAATGAGATTAAAGGTAAGGATATCTGGAGAAATGATACTGGGTTAGAAAACTCTTGGGAAATATTTTTTATTGCTAGAAATAGGAATCATTCCCTCTGCTTTTCTCTCTGTGTCCACACCTTACAGCTCCTACCGGGGGTGTGTGAGAGGTTTCTCTGCCTGTATTCACATGGTCCTTTCTTCATGGGAATGTTTATCTTGGGGAGAACATTTTTTTTATTCTTAATTTAGGACTCAGAGGGTCACTTCTATGTCTTCTCTTCCCTACAAACCTCTAAAACTAAGAAAATTCAGTTTAAGAAAATTAGGTCTATGCTCTCTTGCATTCAGAAAGGGCAGAACAATCTGAAAACCTCCTAGGTGCTGGTTTGACAGAATTCCAGTGGTTTGTCACAAGTAAGTTCTAGTCATTTGAAAAATGGTAATCCTGGCTCATGGTTAAAACCTACAATAGAGTGGCCCAAATGGCCCTCTTGTGTCCTCTTTGGTGCAAACCAGAAGCTGAGAGAGTTTGAGAATATTTGAACACTTGAAAAATTGCACACTTACCTCATTTTAAAAATGACACACCCACACAGAAAATTGACAAGTCATAGATATAAATCTCAACTAGTTGAAAGTACTTTTATTTCAAGGCACATAAATCATTCTAAGTCCGTCCATTAATTTTATGTAGTTTTAATTACAGCTTCTAACCTCTGCGATTACTACAAGCCAGGATGTTTCCACTATGGCAACTGATGCTGATGAGAGTGTGTAAGATGTAGCAACTTTTGCTAGGCTAAATAACAAACACTTGCCCCTGTAATTTTTCTGTGCTCAGTGTTTTCAATTCAAATCCAGTTTCCTGCCTCAGTTTCTTTTAACAAAAGCTGGGAATTCTGGAGCGTCTTACTTGCCGTACAGGGACATGAAAATTATTTTAGGTTTACAAGCTCTGTGAATTTTTTTTTTTAAAAAAGCTCTTTATGTAAGTGCTAACTAGTGCCTTCAGAACTAACCTATATTTTATCAAATATAATGGAGTCAATTATTTAAAAATGTAGACTAAAACTTGTCTACGGCTGACTAAAATGAAAGGAATTCAAATATAAACCTTTTAGGTATGTGTGTTTTATAGAGCTCCTAAAACACATGCCATCTAAAATCACAATAGTAGAATTTTCCTGAAAGTTACCGCTAAACGTGAAAGTCACTTATACGGGAAGAATTTGTATTGCATTTGTGAAAGCAAAATTACAATAGCTGACAAAACATGAAAGTTTCATCATGGTGGATTAGAGTCGCAAGGAACTCAAAGGAATTTATCGTTATTCAACATTTCAGCTAACATTCTTGTAAAGTCTCTTCTGGGAGTAGATTTGTCTCCTCACTCTGTAGGAAGCCCATACACATGAAAAGGTTAGATTAGAGACACATAGTAAATAATATAACAAACAGGTACTAGCATGGTATTCTCCACTCAGCATAGAGCAGGCAGGTAAGCAAATACGTAATGAACAGATCCCTGCTCCCCTGACTGGTGCACCCCGCATGGTGGGACTGCATCCTTAGCGCGCCCCGCAAGCTCAGCCTCGGAGGAAGCTCGGCCTTCCCATATTGTCAGAACTGGTGCGCTTTCCCCCTCATCCAACATTAATCATGTTTGCAAAATTCCTCTGTCCACTGAGTTGAAGTTTTGATTTTAGAAAATGACATTCTCTTAGTTGAAACATTACAGATATTTGGTTTGAATGTTTTTTTAATGTATTTACTTGGTGAGTCCTTTAGTTTAAGGTGTTTTGTTTTATTTTTGATGGTACTTATATAAGGCCATTTCCATTTACCTTACAAACCCCCTTTACTTATTCGGGTATCTTCCTATAACCACTATGCACATTTCTTTAAGAGTGCTGACCACATTAGGAGAAAATTGAAATTTTTCTGGTTTATTTGTTTCAACTAGACTAGTAAATTTTAATTTCTTTGCCTCAAACATTTCTGGTTTAGTTTAGTTCCTGCAGAAACAGATCCCCAGACAAGAATTGCACTGGGCATGGCTTATTGGGGGTGGGGGGTGGAGGGCGGCCCCAGGAGACAGGGTGGGAGGGAGTGGAGAAGGGAGACAGGAAGTGGAGGCAGACAGCAATTGGATGTCATTAAGCAGTTCCACTGTGGATAATTGGAACTTAATTCCACCTGGGAACTCTGGAATTTAGTATAGAACTGAGACCTCAGAGCTATTTTACCAGATGGGAGAGGGAGGTGGATTAAACCCTAACTCCCATTCTTTAGTGATTAACGGCTGGTAGAAGGAAGGACATCGGTTCTCACTTCCTGCCTGCCATGTACAGAGGCAGAGAGGTAGTATCTTAGGGGGTAGGCGAGAAAGAAAAGATCAGTTTGAGTAACTAATGGAAAACTGAGGGATTTCTAGCTGTCTATCACATGTCTAGTGTATATTGATTGAAAGGAGAAGTAACTATTACTAAATATTGATAGGTAATTTTGGTATAGTTACTAAACTCTTGAAATGCCTTTAAGGATCTTAGAATAAGAATACTTAAAATTGACGGGAAACATCTTGAGGGTAGAGTGTTTTTAAACATTGTTATATTCTTAGAACCCAGTACCATTTCTGGCCTCAAAGAGTTTCTCATAAATATTTGCTCAAAAAAATGAAAAAGAAAAGAGGCAGGAAAGGGGCCGAAGATGGTATGCTCAAATTATTCATGTACAGAAGATTTAAAATTAAGTAGAGGTATCAACTGTGAAAGGAATGATCTTGATTTTCTAAAACACAGGTGACTAAGATAGGTTTTAATTTATTCTAAAGCATGCAGAGATTTTCAGAGCTGACAAGTAGTTTGCCTTTGCATTGTTAGGAAGATTATGGGGTTAGCAGCTTAGTAAATAACTGAAAAGAAAAAAAAAAGAACAACACAGATAACAGTCCCCTATCCCAAAGATTTCAGAAACCTCTGTATTTTAATTTATTTCTACAGGGAACACAGCAAGAAAATACTAAGAAATCCAAGCCTTGGTTGATGGTAAGAATTCTAGTTCTACAGGGTCTTTAGGGACTGTATGTCACAGGCCTCTCAGTTGGGTGCCAGGTATTTACAGTAGACCACTCCACCAGTGACAGAGAGGGTCTGGTTCCCCGACCTTCAGCTGCTGGAACTTGGAGTTTCCATCTAGGCTTGTCCAACTGGATGCTTTCTTGTAGAACACTGAGTCTTCAGTGAGTGATGCAAATAGGCATAGATATTGAAGATTATTCATGGCACCTTGAACTGTGTCTACCAGTGGCTTTGGGAGGTGTCCAGCACCAATGACAGCTTCATGGAGTGTGGCATTAGATATGTTCCCTGCTGAGTAGGTTGTTTTTGTTCCTTGATGACTTATGAACTTCTTTTCCAGACCTCTGATTTGCTTCTAATGAGCTTTTTTTTTTGTCCAAGTAATTCCAAGTGTGGCTTCTGTTCTTTTTTTTTTTTGGGGGGGGGGTCATCAGGACTCTGGCTGATAAAGTTTTCTTTAGAAATTATTTCCTGATTAAAACTTTTAAAGAGATGAAGTGAAAAAAGGAATGTAAGAAGAATGAGTGCCTCAGATTTGGAGATGGGGATGCCCACCTGAGGACTGGAATGCACAAAAAGACAATTCTGGGAACACATCTGTCCTTTCTAGAAACAAAGGTGATTGGTCACTTCTGAGAGTTGTCCAATCAGACACTGTTTCTGCTGTTTTAGCTTTATTTAAATTATATCTGACATGATTTAGTACGGTAGATTTATAACCTCTTAATATATATCAGATAATCATGGTAAGTTTGCAAAAAGATTGCTGGTCCTTAAACCCACAGATTCTAATTTACTTAGGGTGGTGCCTAATTTGCATTCTAACAAGTTCCAGATGATGAATTTTGAGGTTCGTTCTCTGGGTCAGTATATTCAGAAGCCCTGATTGAAGCCAATATAAGGGTCCCGTGTGCTAAAAGCTGAAGAGGAACCAAGAAGAATCTGTGTAGTATTGGTCTGGGTTAGAACACCAGCTCTTTTACTTATTACCTAGTTAGGGGACCTTGGGCACATTCTTTCAGTGCCACCATTTCCTCATTTATGAAATTATAAAGCTCCCAAAATATCATTCTGTAGATGAGATAAATCTGACTTTCTTGAGACTCATGTTAAGATGTGTGACCTTGAACACTCCTACCCCAGGCCTATTGAACCAGAATATCCTTTGATCCTTCTGAGATTCATCCAGGTTTCAGGACTCCTGATATACTCTCTCTCTTAAGTGGAACTTGAGAGCATAATTTAGCTTTCCCTAGTGACTCAGGCACATCCCGAGGACCAGTGATTACTGAACAGCAGATTTAGTGCTTTGTCTTGTTGCTGTCCCTCAAATCTGCCCCTTTGTCCTTATTCTATGGTGCCCCATCCCTACTTCTAATTGGCACTAACCAATCTTGCTGTGATATGATTAATCAGATAGCTGGCCCTGTCAGCTGCCTTACAGGAGCATCTGGAACTCACTGACTAAGGCACAGGGTTGAGGCTTTCTAGTTCAGAGCTATGTTTTTGGACTGGAGATGTTGTCTGACCATCAAGAAAACAGGGTGTTGTTACAATGGCTTTATCTTTGTGTAAGGCTGGGTTCCATCATGAGAGCTGCACATTTTTTCAAATTTGGTAAAAAATAGTCAAACCTCTTAGGTATTGTTAGCATTTTGGTCACAATACAAATGATATTATCACACATTTTTTTTCAGCTTCTTAGTACTGGTTTCCATTAAATACACATTCAACTTAAATATCATTTTTCATATTAATATATCATTCATTATTTATTATTCAACATTCTATATTAAAGTCTTCTAAATGTGGGGGTGTTTTTGTTTTTCACTTGTAGATGGATTTCTATATGTTGTGGCTCTTTTGAGGGGGGCATCTTAATTTTTCAGGAGTTTTCAATTCGAGTGCTTCAATTTTCTATGTGTAGAAAGACCCACATTCAAGTTTTTCTCATACAAAGTGACAACATTTACTCAGCCACGTAAACTGAGTGAAGGGAAGCATTGAGAGAATCCGTTTTATACTCATTTTCCCCGGTTTTATATAATATCCAAATTAAAAAATGTCTTCCTGAAACTCTAAAATCAGTAACAATATTTACTTTACATATATTCTTTGTTCCCACAGTAAAATTATATTCTTGGTAATTTTACAAGAGCAACTACAGACCCCACAAAGCAATGACGAGGGTGTTTTGTCTCTTGCAATGTACTGCTAATTATTACTCTCAGAGAAAATGGTTCAGAAATAGATTTAGGTTCCTAGGCTGGGGGGAAAAAAGAAATGCATTATGAAAATTATGTATTTGCCCTCTGGGGACCCCACCCCCTTTATGAAAACTCTTGCCAATCAATCCACAGAACAGAATCTGATTCAATTCTGGGGCAAATACTTGCCTGCTGTTGAAGCTCATGGAAAGAAAGATACTTCATGTTCTAGTGCCAAGAAAGGGAGGTAGAAGAAAATGGGAAGTTGAATCTAGGGGGCAAATAAAGAAATATGTACATGTATATTTATGTATTCTGTATTTTGGCTCTAATTGCTTCAAAGATTATTTATTTTTCTATTTTCCTTTCATTTAAAAAAAAATACCTTCCAGCTTCCTAACATGTTTTTCAAAGTAGAAGCTGGAAGGCATAATAAAAAGCAAGCAGGGATATGCTTTTTGAATAGACTGAAATAATTAATGTAAGAATGCTTCCGTTTGGGCATTTTTTTATGAAGTGAAATATATTATTTTTGCTTTTAAAATGGAGGTAATTTGTTACACAGAAGTGGTGTTTTCTTTAATCTGAAAATAATACTAATTATAACACTATTTGAAAGCTGGAGTTTTGAAGCCTAAAATTCCTTTTGTAGCTTGAAATTACTTAGCTGCCATAACTAAACTGGCTCCACTCCCTGAATATTGTCATTTCTTTCTGCATTGTCCTTTTCCCTTCACCCGGCCACTCTCCTCCCTAGGTTTTCTATGGAATGCCTCCTTGTTCCCCAGGCTCTGAGTTACTGGTATTTATTCTCTTAGATTTAGGTTATTCCCTTTACAATTAGGTATTGCTCTTAAGCCATCCATGATGTTTCATTGTTCGGCAGGAGAGGAGTTGTGTAGTAGGCATACAACAACCAAAGGATTCGCGTAGAACTTCTGGTCAGAGAGAAGGAGAGGAGGAAGCATGTCTGCGGGCTCTCCAGTTTGACCCTCCAGTCTAATACCTCCTGGTATTAGACCCTGCAGTTTGATGCCTTGCCCTATTTCTTAGGAATGACAAAGCGCATTTGATGAAACTCCTAGGGCCAAACTGTGGCCCCTCATTTGTTTGCATATTACTTTCTGACATTTCTTTCAGAGTCACAAGAAGATAGGGGCGTAGATGCCTAATAGAATGCCACTTCTAGAAACTGGAATTTACCTAAATCTCAGAAAATCCCTAAAATAGGCCTTGCTTCCATATGGATTTAAATTGTACTTTAAGGACAGAGTTCTAAACTGGACACAAAATTCTCTGTGCAAATCAGAGCGTTTTGATCATTAGTTCTCAATCTTTACTTAGTGCTATGAAATAGTAAGAAATACACACAAACACATACACATATGTGTGTGTATCTTTCTATCGATTTATCTATTGAGAGAAAGTAAGGTGTATACACACACACACACACACACACACACACACACACACACACACACACACACGGGTCTTTGCCACTAGTCCCTGACATTGGGTTCTTCAAACCTTTATAAATGGGGTGGTGGGAAAATATTTTGTTCTAAAGTTTAATCTTTGTCTCAAATTCCTGATACAGTGCTCCTAACACCTGTGCAATTAATTTCCTCTGAGAGGAGTGTCTGGCACCAAGTTCCTAAATCTCTGGGAATTTTCTGGTTGATAGGAGTCTCTTTTGTTCTGATGAAGAGACTGTTGGTGGGCTCCTAGATGGAGTCATGACGAGAAGCCTGGAATTTTCAGTGTCGCACACGTTCTTTAGGAAGCGTAGAGGGGTTAGAGATTGAGTTAGTGATAGATAATACCTGCATGCTGACATCTTCACAAAAATCTTCAAAAAATGGAATTTGGAGAGCTTTTAGATTAGTGAACACATCAATTTGCCGAGATGACTGCACAACTAAGTCCAGGGGGAAAAAGCTCTTATACGGGTGAAGTTTCTGAATTTTGCGTTTTGTACCTCTTCATCTGGCTGTTCATCAGTTTTTTTTCTTTTTATTAAGGTAACATTAGTTGACAATACTCTATAGGTTCCAGATGTATAATTCCTCACCTCAGCAACTGTGAGGTGAGAAATATATATATACACAAATATATATAAATATATATATATAAATAAACATAAATAAATATATATAAATATATGCATATAAAAGCACCACACTCAACACCAAATTTCTATTCAGCCCCATCAACAAACCAGTCTACCCCCACTACCTGTTCTCTTTTCCTTCCTTCCCCTCTGGGTACCATTTTGTTCTCAGAGTTAGGGCTTTTTTTGTTTGTTTGTTTGTTCAAGTGCTATTTTTCCTTTATCATTCACAAATGAGTGAAATCATATGGTATTTTTCTTTCTTCTTCTGATTATTTCACTTAATATAATCCTCTTGAGGTCCATGCATGCTTTTGAAAATGTCAAGATGTCATCTTTTTCATGGCTGAGTAGTATTCTATCACCTACATCTTTATCTGTTCATCCATGGGAATATTCTTGGGTTGTTTCCATATTTTGGCTATTGTGAATAGTGGTACCACAATGAACATAGGCATATATATATCTTGTCTAATTACTGTTTTCATTTTCTATGGTAAATACTCAGAAGTGGGATTACTATTTTTTGAGGAATCGCTACACTCTTCCCCATAGTGATTGCATCAATTTACATTCTTAGCAATAGTAAATGAAAGTTCCTTTTTCTCTATATCCTAGTCAATGCTAATTATTTATTAACTTTATGATAAAAGTCAGTCTAAATGGTATAGGATAAAATCCCATTTTATTTTTATTTGTATTTTCCTAATGATAAGCAAAGCAAAATATCTTTTCATGTGTCTATTAGGCATTTCAGCAAAGACAAATGTCAATTTAGATCTGTTCATTTTTTAGTTGAGTTGCATTTATTTTTGTTGTGGAGTTGTATGAGTTATTTAGCTCTTTTGGATATTGACTCTTTGTCTGACATAGTTTGCAAATCTCCTGTTCAGTAAGCTACCTTTTTCTTTCAATGATGATTCCTTTCACTGTGCAGAAGATTTTTGTTTTGATTTGGTCCCATTTGTTTATATTCCCTCTCTCTCTTTCATATGTATATGTGTATATATCTTTCATATTCATATCTATATGAATATAATATATTCACATCCATATATGAACATATACATATATCCATATATATACACATATATGTGTGTATACATATATAACTATATATATACATGAAGGTGTGTATATACAGCTGTATCTACATATATTTAGAGAGAGAGAGAGAGATATCTTTGTTTCTCTTGTTCCTGAAGACTAATCAACAAAGACATCTTTAAGGCCAATGTCAAAGAGCTTATCACCTATGTCTTCTTATATGTATTTTATGGCTTCATATCTTTAATCTATTTTAAATTGATTTTAGTTTATGGTGTAAGATAGTAGTCTAGTTTCAATCTTTTACAACAACTTTCCAATTTTCCCAGCACAATTCTTTGAAGAAACTTTCCTTTCTTCTTTGTTTGCTCTTGACTCCTTTGTCATAAATTAGTTGTGTGTGTGTGTGTGTGTGTGTGTGTGTGTGTGTCTGTGTGTATGTATGGCTTCATTTCTAGGATCTCCATTATAATCCATTGATATGTGTGCCTCTTCTCCTCCCACCTCAGTACCATACTTCTTTGAATATTTAGCTTTGTTCTATAGTTTGAAGGCAGGGAGCATGATACTCTATTTTTTTTTTTTTTTCAAGATTGTCTTGGTTATCCAGGATCTTCTGGGGTTCCATATATTTTAGAATTTTTTTTTATTTTTATGAAGAATGCTTTTGGTGTCTTAACAGTGATTGTACTTAATCTGTATATTGCTTTATGTAAAATGGCCATTTTTACAATATTGATTATTTGATATATGAGCACAGAATATCTTTTCACTTCTTTGTGTTTTCTTCAATTCTTGAATTTCTTAAAAAGGGCCTTTTAGTTTTCAATGTACATGCCCTTCACTTTCTTGTTTAAATTTATTCCTAAGTATTTTATTCCTTTTGTGGTGATAACAGTGGTGTTATTTTCATCATTCCCCTTTCTGCTAGTTCATTGTTTGCATATTGAAATTCAGATATTTGTATATTAATTTTATAGCCTGAAACTGTACTATACTCATTTATTATTTCTAATTTTTTTTAATGGTGGCTTTAGGGTTTTCCAAATATAATCCTATGTTATCTGCATTCAGGGACAATTTTACTTCTTTTCTTTAAGATTCTTGTTAATCATTTTCCTTTGATTTGACTAGAATACAAGCTTTTTATTCTTCTCGAGATTAGGGCACAATCCTTTTCACTTTCTTTTCTTCTATATGACTAATCATCTCCTTTATCAATCATTTCCAATTGGCAACTCTGATGCCGGGCAGCAATTTACACAGCTAAACTCAGCTTTGGTGTTCCATAAGGGCTTGTAAGGTAAAACACTGTAATCATTAGGTCCTGCTCTAAACTGGCAGGATGTGACAGAGAATCTACGATCCAGGATAAGGCCAGTGTCAACTAACTGTGACATTCCATCAAATAGAGCATCCTTAATGTCATGGAGAGTTACTCTCTGCATGGGTGATAAAGTATGGACGTGCTGACAGGCTCTTGCTTAACTGTACTCATTGGCCTTGGTATGTTCACACCAATTCATTGCTTTATAACAGATTGGCTCACATTGAAAATGAAGATTCAATTTGAGATTTTATTGTTAACCTTTAAGGTCCTTGGAGGCTCCATTGGGCTCTTCTGCCGACAAGAGCTAACTGAAGTTTATGCTCCCATTTGTCGGTGTCTATCAACCATGATTTTACATTGACATGTCCACATCCATCTCCCATGCCTTTCTAACAATTGCTTAACATAAAAATTACTTATTTTCAGATTTGAATAAAATCTGGCTATGGATATCCCATACCTGCTATACTTTCTAGTGAAGTTCATTTTTGGATATCAACTTACTTGACTTTCTTTTTATGCTTGATGACATTTTTCCTATTTTGTATTGTAACTCGAATCTGAACAGAAGTAGAACAAAGTCTTATGAAGGGTGACTGAGCATACCACTCCCAAGCCAATCATGGAAATAGCTGCCAAATTTCTCTTTTAGCTTTAAAGCCTACCAGTCAGTCCTGAGGTGCTTTGACTTTGTTAAAATAAATGATTACTGCAAGTTTGAAATGAGTCTCAGGAGAGAAGCACAAGAAAAAATTGGACATACTTGATTTGATGGAACATTATGAGCTACTGAGCATTGGACTTGACCAGAGTGTAAGTAGAATTGAAGTATTTATTTTAGGCCTATACGTGCTTGCAATTTACTAGGCAACAATGGCATCAAGACACCTTAAGGAATGATGACAACTATTTCAGCCATATCTCAGAAGCTGTATAAAACTGAATTGGATGATACATGCAAAGCAATCTCAGCTTCTTTTGATGGAATGTTTTCTTTTTCTTTTTAAAGTACTATATTGGGTACATGAGGTTCATTGGATTATTTCATTTTGCTTTATACTCATTTAAGGCAAGTATATGGGCAAGAAAAGAGTGCATTTTCCTATAAATGAGTGAACTCATAAATAACAGTCTTGGTTGTGTAAAAAATACTTCTATTCAGAGAGGTGTTTTTAATAAATGCAAATATTTCTAGTTTTTCATGTGTACAGCCTAGATTTCTGAAGGTTTGGGCTGTTATCCAGAATAACATCAGGTATGCAAAGAAAGCTATTGTACTCTGTATTGGCAAAAAGCTTACTAAAGAGAAGCTAAAAGAGTGATGGCATGTAGCCCATTCTACTGTCAATTCCCCAGCTTGTTTTTTATGTTCCTTACCCTTTCTTTTGTAAAAAGAACAAAACAACCTATCTTTATTAAGAGTTTTAATTTATTATTATTATTTGTTATAACAGGTAGTCTCAATGGCCATGATAGTCCACCCTGCCCAGATTCTAGAATGGTATTTTTTCAGGTTTAATTTTACTATGGACAACTAAGAAGTTTAAGTTGTGTGAAATGTTAGAAACAGCATAATATTATGTAA
Organism: Scalopus aquaticus; assembly: GCA_004024925.1. NCBI lineage: Eukaryota > Metazoa > Chordata > Mammalia > Eulipotyphla > Talpidae > Scalopus > Scalopus aquaticus. The sequence goes on from PVIJ01002897.1 coordinate 142,469, forward strand.
GTGAGTTCTATATTATAATTACTTCTGGCAAATTTTTCCATACCAATAAAGTTCTAATAAGTGTGAAAAATGCAGTATATTTTGCTTAGCAGAAAGCATACAATGTAAATAATGACACAACTAGTTGAAAGATTCTGATGACCTCATAGCAGAGTGGAAGATTTTATTTTGGGGAATATATAACAATATTATAAAATGTGTCAGATGTCTTCTCTTTCTTTCTCTAGATCCTCTCTCCACACTTCTGCATTTGCTTTCTGTTCTGGGAGGCTGATCTTTGGCTTCTCACTGTGTTCAGTCAGTGGGGACCCCTTTCAGGAGATCGGTAGAAGTGAAAAGATTGAGGACATGTATCAATTTCCTGGTTCCCTCCTGGTGAGTTCTTTTGAGCTGATAGTGTACATTCTCAGAAGGTAATTGTTTCTTTCAAGGTGGTTCATTCTATATCATGCTTTCCTTTCAAATTCTCATAAACAGTGTCTTTGCCTGTTTCTTTAGGTCTAGGGAGTCACTAGCTCAGATGCTATCAGCCCCAATTACTGTTCCACAAACACCCCACTTTGAAAATTCTTATGAATAAACCTTTTTAAATTATCCTTTTTTGAGTATCCCATCTGTTTTCTATTTTTACATGATTACAGATACACGGGGCAATGGATAATTGGCGAGATGTTAAACATATCAGAGATATCAGAAATAATATGTTTGGAAGTAAAATTTATTCAAAAGGTGATTAGAAACTGGTGGTGAGGAATAAACTAAATATGACTCTATCATTTGACAAAAGGTAATAAAACATGCACAACGATAATGAGTATTAGAAGAACTAGAATATGAAAAGTAGATGAAATTAAGGTGCTTCTACAGAGAACAGGATTTGTAGTACATTGGTGGAAATAAGGGAGTTAGGGTTTTTTTTCTTTTTAAAGATTTATTTATTTTTGCATACAAGCTAGGGTGCTGGCCAGAGGTGTGGGGCAGTGAGAGGGTTCACCAGAGACAGAATGGGGAGCAGAACAGGCAGATCAACTGAAATACACTGCTGAAGGGAGCAGCAGGCGAGGCAGGAGAGGAGAGGTCTGTTGCACCATGTGGGAATCTCCCCTCGCTGGCATTGAACTCACGCCACACCCGCCAACAGCTCCACAACGCTGCGCTCAATTTGTTGTACCACCAGGGAGGCCCAAGGGAGGTAAGTTTTCATTCAGTTTAATCAAGATTTGTGTAGAAATGAAATGGTCTGACTCATCGGAAGTTAATATTTCTCTATAAAATCTATTGAAAAAGTGGTAGGGGAAATTTTTTAAGATTAAAAAAAAATCTTTGCATTGGGAGAATTAATGGACTAAATAAGTTTCCTTCCAACTCTAAGATTCTGTGTTGCCATGATCTCAATTTAACCCAAATAAAACACTGGGTTTCTTGTGGCTTATTTTGGGATTCTAATGAAAGAAATAGACCATCATTTGCAATGCAAGCTAAAAGTAACTACAATGTTTAAAAAAAAATTTGCTTAGATACCATTAAAATTTTTTAATAAATTATTTACATCTAAGACTTCTTATATTCACTTCTTTCTACCTCTCAAAATAGCCTCTAGTAACATTTTTTGGTCTTCTCAAATCTTTCCATCAATAGTCTCCTGGTTATCATATCCATTAAAGTATTGTCTTTCTACTGTCCCAACGAACTTTTGTTAACCATTTTTTCCCTCTCTCTTCTAAGAGATAATTCCCTGGTCTTCTTGATTTTCCTCTCCACTCACTACCCCAGATATACAATAGAGTGGACACAATGACGGAAAGAGCTGTGTTGGCAATGTCCAGGAGGTGAGGAAGAAGTTTGTGGTATTGGATGGGGAGCTTTGACGCATTAAAAAAATGTTCTTATCAATTAGCTTCTTTAGAAAGTAAGAGATCTAAAATACAAGCATATTTGCTTTTAATATATCATGTTAGGTATGAATTTACTCAGTTGAAATACATTCTTAAACAGTTTAAAAGTGAAGAATCTAAGACTCAGAGAGAACAAGTAAATTGTTAATCCAAGTCAAGTCTTATGCCTTAAAAATATAGTAACCCAACTTCATAAACTTGTAAGTTATCAATGGTAAAGATAATGCTTTATTGTTCTTTTATTCCTCATCCACAGATATGAATATAATGCTGAGCCTATAATTGATTGCTCAATTTAGTTCCATTAAATAAATGGAATTCTCATCTTTATTCTAAGGAGACTATATCGAGGAAGAAAAAATAATATATTTTCCTAAGGACAAGCAATCTTTTACATAAAAGCTATTTATGTCAGTAGAATTTAATTCTTATTATTTAACATTTTTTTTTCACTTTTGAGGAGTTAAACATGCTTAATTTCACTGTTGTTAAAGTGTTTTCCTTTATAATGCCCCTTTAAATGGATATACTGGAAGTCATGGCTCCTTCATGAATACACATTAACTAGAAAAAAGAAGTTTGTTGATGATATATTCTGCTACATTATAACATATTATAATAGATGTTATCAAATTTAAATCAGATAATTTTATACTAAGCAAGAATAATTTGTGTGTGTGTGTGTCATAGTTTGCAATAAAAGTCTTGTGATTTCAATATCTTGCAACTCAAAATATTTCTCATATTTTAATTTTTTTTCAAACTGTCAGATTGGAAAGAATAAGAGAACTTCAGGCAGAGAAAAGTAAAGTATTTGTTTCCACTTTGCAGTTGGGCAAAGCAAGGCACATAAAGGCTAATCATGACTGAAGTACATTCAGAAAATCAGAAGGCAAAGCTCTGAAGGTACTGTGACACATTTCTATTATATGGCAATGATTTGCTAAAGCTACCTTAGAAGTACGTGTATTTTCAGAGATAAGTGATGATCTTATTTTAATATTTTATAATAAACACACATTTTAACATGAAGTCATTAACATTTTCAACACATACAATAGCCTTGATAAATCTCAATGCCTTTTAATATCTTTAATTTTACTGCAGTTTACTTAGTTGAATTGTTGGGGGGGAAAGGACATCTGCAACAAACTCCACAGGAAGGTTTATGGACCCCCACCTCAAGCCAGAGAGATCCAAGACCCCCAGGGCTACGAATCCCAGAATTCCATCATCATCCAGAAGAGAGGATTACTGGAAACTGAGGGGTGCAGTTAAGCAGACATGTTGGCTATATAACGAGGGCTTTTGACCTTGGGGGCTCTCTTGCTTCTCGCCGGGCTACAGCGTGCCATTGGGGTTTCCAGCTCTTCGGATCTGGTAGGACGTATTTGGAGATTTATCTCTCTCCCTCACTTTCTCTTTTGTCCCCGAGTTATTCATTTTTTTTATTTCCCTTCCTTTTGTAAATAAACCCTTTTATGTGCCTGCAATTGTTCTTATTATAAGTTCCTTTTTAAGCGCACGGGTGAGAACTCACAGTCAGGCACCCCATTATATATCGGGGTTACCCTGTAACAGTTTGGCGCCCAACGTGGTGGACCACATTACACCCGTGGTTGGCCAGCCCAAGGTAATTTGCGCTGGTCACCCTAAGCGCATTGAGTTTGCAAGACACGTGGCATAATCTTGGTTTTGAGTCTCGATAAGTTTGGGTTTTTTTCCTTGCGTACAGCTATCTCTTGTGGGTATTTTATTTATTTATTTTTTTGACCCAAACATGGCCTCGACCATGAGTTTCAGCAATTTTCTCTCTAGCATAAGGCCGTTCAGTTTTTTTCCCACCTTAAGTTTAGATTCCCTCTTTCCTTTGAATATTACCTCTAGCTTCATAAGTATAAACAATTGGTGAGACCTGGACTATGGCAGATGATTTTGCTGATGTACGCATCCATGGGTGGTTTACAAGCCATCCCTGTGTTACAATTGGTGCTTTTGGGTCTCTTTTTGGTAATATGTTTGAGTGTCATTTGTTGTATTTTGTAAGAGGTGGACGCTCTGCTTTACCTAATGAGAATATACAAGAGCAAATCCAGGCTCTTAATTTAGCAATTAAGAATAGGAAGGATGGAAATTGTTTTGAGTTAGCCTTTAATAGTGTGCAGGACCAGATAAACAAAAATCTTACTGCTTTTGATTCGGCCTTTAAAAGCATGCAGGACCAGATACAGTTTACAATTAACAAAAATCTTATGGCTTCTCAGTCAGCTTTTAAAAGTATGAGGGACCAGTTACAAGATGCCCTCCATAAATTGGATATGGCGGAGGCTCGCCTGATGGCACAGAGAAGAGATAAACCTTCCCCTCCCTCTGGGGACAATAGCATGGGGGCGGCGTTAGAAGAGGAGGATTATAATCTGTTAAATACTTTAAGCCCATCTCTTCAGAATCCTCCACATGACAATGCCACTCCTGTGAAGACCCCTGAGGCTCCACAGCCCCCACTGCCCTCTGGGGAAGTAACTAAAATGGTGTCTCCTTCCCATACTAGACAGGGTCCCAACTGGGACCCAAATAATGGGGGAATGGAAATGCTAGAACATTATAAAAAGTGTTTACTGGTAGATCTACAACAGGGAATACCAAAACAGAAAAATTTCAATAAAATATTGCAGCTGGAACAGCGTTCTAATGAGGACCCATCAGAGTTCCTTGAAAGAATCATCCAAACATATAGCACCCATACGGCTATAAATCCGGATGCCCCAGAAAATGCCCGTCTGATCGCTATGGCGTTCATTACGCATAGTGCAGCAGATATATGGCTGAAATTAGCAAAGGTGGACGGCGTCACAGAGATGAGTCCGTCCCAACTGGTAGACTTGGCATTCAGGATTTATAATAACAGAGAGGAAAGGAGGCCTAAGCCTGCAACTATTTTCGTACAGAGGGAGTACAGGACACGATTTCAGGGAAACAGTAACAGAAGGAGAGGAGAGGACCCAGGAGGAGTGACCCCAGGAGAAGTGAACCTTTAGGGAGAAATCAGTGTGCTTTCTGCAGGGAAGAGGGACATTGGAAATACAGTTGTCCCAGATTGCAGGTAAACAGGAGATGGGATAATGAAAGAAGGCAGAAAAGGAGGCCGATGACATCAAAGCATGAGGACTCACACAGGGGTTACAGAAAGGAATATAGGCGGAGTGTGCATAATCCATAACCAAGGAGAGAGGAGAGGAGACAAATGATAGCTCAGAGCAGAGGCTCAGATGAAGACAGGAGAGAGTATGGACAGAGTAGAAGAAATCAGGAGCCAACTACAGAGGAAAGGAGACAAATGATGGTACACAGAGAAGGTTCTGATGAAGAATAGGGGGGCCCAGGGGCTCCACTAGATCTAAAAAAGCCCATTAGAAT